>VUQH01032557.1:0-18798 GCA_015106775.1 Etroplus canarensis | reverse complement strand
CTCCCCTTCTTCAGTAGTTTTTTTTTAAACTAGTGTGATAGAGATGGCAGCATGAACAGTGAAATCACAGATGATGCAGAAACTCCTGTTGAGAAAATGCCCACTAAGCTTTTTTACAGCTATTCCTCTTTAGTGAGTTCACTGCATGAAGAGAAGTAGCTCACTGGGTCAGCTCACAACTGAATACAGCACACTCATAAGTGCAGTGTATGACTTGTCATTTGTCCACTTCCTTATTACAGAAAACACTTGTAACTAGCTTTCCTAAGTATTCATTTATATCTTCATCATTTCTTTTTTCTTCCTCCTTTCTCCCTCCCACCTTCTTTGTATTTCTCTTTATCAATGTTTATGCTTCTCATTTTGCATTGCTCTTGCCTAGGTCACTACCCAGTGTACTGTTTGCCTCCTCTCCCAGAGCCACATCACCCTCTGGCCCACCAAACTGAAAGCTTACTGGCTGATATTGCTCTGGCTACAAAACAAGATGACGATGGAGACACGTATGTTGTTTTTCTTTTTAAACAGCTTCAATTGTTTAGGTGTTACTTTGTGGTGTATCATCCATTCATCCATCCATCCATCCTTCCATCCATTATCCAAGTCAGTAATACATACAGTAATCTTAAAAGATGATTCATCAACTTTTTGCATTTTCATTATTGCATCAGTTTAGTCATTTTGTTAGTCAAAACTTCACTGAGATTTTCATTAGACATTAAAGGGCCAAGAGTTTAAAATTGTGTTCCACATAATGAGTCTGAGATTCATATTTTAAGCTACATATGCAAGATGTTCCCATCCTCTCAGAGGTGGTGACTCATTAATTGTCAAATATGAACTTTATGCTCAGCTTAAACTGTGTTTTAAAAGTTCATTACAAAGAAAGTTTTAATGTGTAGAACTGATGCATATTGCGACTTTTTAGCTACTACAAGATGGTGGGCGTTAAGATCCAACACATCTTTAAGACCAACAACATTCATGCCATAGTGTGTAAAAGATGGATGTAGCTTAATATGAGTTCATCTTTAGCTTCATGATGGTACTCTACTTGGTTTTCAGGCACCAAAAGTTTCCATATTTAGAAAAGGGTTGAAGGGCTAAATTTACAGTGACAACAAGGAGGCTAGAGAAGTGCACTATAGACTGAGTGGGTATCATGTAGACGCTGGAGTCTTTGTAGACTGACTCACTTTTGAAGCCAGCCTCAAGTGGCCGTTTAAAAAACTGCAGTTTTTGGCACACGTGCCTTGGCTTAATTTTTCAGCTCCTGAGATTGCCTCTTGAGTCCAACAAAGGTATGAAATGTTTGCTATAAGTTTCACACATGCTTCTTATTATCTGTATGCATTTTCCAATATATGGGTCAAGTACGTGTGTCTCTAGCTCTCAAAGAACAGCAATCTCAACAAGCAAAGCTTTTGCTGTTGCACAATCTGGATGTGAAATGCCTGTAGTATCATCTTTGTTTACTTGGTTTCTGTGACTCACCTGGCTGTGCATACTAAACAGGTACAGTCAGTCAGTCCCCCCACCCCCACCCCCGATCCAAATATTTACTGCATTTTCACTTCCTGTAAGGAAAACTGGTTCAGTGTTGATAAGGACTTATTGAGACTTTGATCTAACACTCTATAGGTGTAGGTCCAAACTACCACACTGTACAGGCATTTGTTAGCATCCATATGTTGAGCAATATATAGTCAGTTGCATAGTCTTTTTAGGCAACAGTAATGAAAATACACAAGGGTCTGGAGGAGTTCTCAAGACCACATGAATGCAAATATTAAACTTTAACGCATGGTTACTTTACTTTGTCTAAAGCACCCACCCACCCACACACGAACAAAAATTCACGCGGGCACTCTCGCCCAGAGTCATGTGACTGAAAATATAGCATGTCCAAGAATCGATTGGCACTTTGATGTTGCAGTTTCATAAAGTATCAGCATCATTTGCATTCACTCAAAACAAACTCATGATGACCAATATTTAGCCGAGCAAAGTCTTGTGACACCATACAGCTGCTTATTGTCCCATACCTTCTTTGTAATTGCAATGAAACGCAGATAGCACAGAGGAAGTAAAATGTATGCACTACTTCTTGGCGCCAAAAAGCATTAAAATATATTTTTTAAAATATTTTATGTATGCATATGATTGTTTTTTGACAGCCTTTAACATTGTTACTCTGCCCTGATTTTATTTTTCATTTTCATTTACTTTTTCCAACCCTCTGGAACATCTTACAATTATGTCATCTAATTTTGCTGTTTAGATAAAATAGGACTCAAAAGACTAAATGAACATGGTCTGATTTGTAGAAATTTAATGCAAGAAACATTCAGTGCAAAAACTTTCCACAAAGTCTAGCCCCTTTGTTTTTTTATGCCTTGGTTAGTTCTATAGTACCTTCTTGTTGCTTTGTGGTTGTTTAAAATTTTGTGTGAATTCTTCAGAAAGAAACATTTACAGCACCCTGTCGTTTTTCACACTGTATGATGTGAGTGTGTGTGTGTGCGTGTATACATAATGTGTTTGATGGTGAGCGTGCGCCTTCTCTTACGTCAATGGACTGTGTTCTCAGCGCCTCTGAGCCCCTTAGTTTCGGGAAAACCAGTGAGTGCTCAGTTTTAAAAAATGATTGTGGTTTTTCTCAGGTGTCTCTGTCTCTCTCTTTTCTTCTCTGTGTTTTTAAATGAATGGGCTCAAAAAACCCAAACATCCGTTCTTCACTTCCTCATTTACCGCTTTCTTTCTATCGGCTTTATCTCTCTCTCTCTCTCTCTCTCTCTCTCTCTCTCTCTCCCTCTCTCTTTCTCTCTCTCTCTTTCTCTCTTGCTAACCTTTTCTGTTGTGTGTCATGGTGTCATGACCATCTATGATGTGCAGATGTGTAGATTTAGTTACAGTTTCTACAAATTCCCACATCCTTCCAGTCAGTCAGTTGATTTACCTGCACATTATTACCATTATATACATAGTTTAGCAAGCTTATATTAAAGAAACTACATTCACGGCTCTACGATGCAAGGGTTACCAAGATCATTGAGATTTAGCATCGTAGAGCCGTGAATGTCTTCACAGCAATTTCAGCCAATACTTCACTGCACAGGAGAAAACTGGTACCTGCAGATGAGACTAGATTAGATGCAGAAAATGATTAGGATTTATCCTCCAGGACCATGGGTGTTTAAGTTGTGTTTCGGTGTTCTATAAATTCATTAGCTCAAAAACTCATTACCTGGAATTTCTCCTTGCTTCTTCTTATTTTTTAGTGGTAATGTGGTCTCTAGCAGTTTCCAGAACAGTTACCTGAGTATCAAATGTAATCTTGAAAAAACTAATAAAATTGAATTCCTCATATAGGGAAAGACAATGTTTGCGTATGGTGTAGATGCTTCACTATTGGTTATTATTACCAGTACAACTCCATCCATCCAACCAACCATCTAGCCATTTCTTTAACTACTCATGCAATAAGGGGTCACAGAGAGAGTGAAGCCTATCTCAGGATGAGGTACACTCTGGACAGCACAGAAAGACAATCATTCGCACTCACATTCACGCCTAATACAACTGCATTTTTATAGAAAAAAGTTTTAGGACTGTATAGTATGTAAGTAAATACAGAAAAAAAACTTTGCAAATAACATTTAAAATAGTACAAAATTTAATTTTTTAGATTTTCATTTTTAGTTATTATTGTTTTTTTATGCTATCAGTATTTAAAAAAACATGCGCTGGGGCAGTGGTTAGCACTGTCATCTCTCATCAAGGAGATCCTGGGTTTGAATCCACTGACTGAACCAGGGCCCATCTGTGTGGAGTTTGCATGTTCTCCTAGTGCCTGCGTGGGCTCTTCCTGGGTGCTCTGGCTCCCTCTCACAGTACAAACACATGGAGGCTTAGGTTTACTGGCAATTCTAAATTGGCTGGAAGTATAAATCTGAGCCTGAATGGTTGTCTGTCTCTCTCTGTTATTCCTGTGATAAGTTCATGACCTATCCAGGGTGTACCCCGCCTCTTGCCCCATGACAGCCTAGCTAGGCTCCAGACCCCCGTGACCCTGAATTGAATAAGCAGAAGAATTGAATGCATAAATGAATGAACATACCTTAAAAAGTTGGAAGAGTTGCATCACCCCTTCTTTTAGCAACATTGTGTCAGTGTGTTGGAACTGAGGAAACCAATATCTATAATTTTGATAGCAAAATATTTTTTCCATCCTTCCTTTTTAGCTGCTAAACTGTTTGTGTCAATAATGTGCCAACTGTTTTCAGCTAGTGACAGCTCCATGCACCTGGTGGGCTGTTTAGCACCCAGGCTTTTACTAATGAGCCATGATATTGTAATATGTATAGAGTGTGGTTTGGTGTCATCTTGCTGAAATTAGAAAAGCCTTCTCAGTCAGCATTGACGGTACCTTCACAGATATGCAAGTTGCCGTGCTCACTAATGGCCTCCATGCCATCAAACATGGGGGGCATTAGTGAGCATGGCATAGCATGGTGACTTTTGAACTGTGCACTCACATATGACTGGATTATCCCTCTCTTTTATTTGCATGCATTCATGATTACTTAGATAATTGATCAGTCAGACCAGACAGATTTCTGCATTCCCCTTAGATGAGCTTAGGCCCAGAAATGGTTCATGCTTTTCTGGATTTTGTATTTTCTTTGAATATTAAAGGTTTATCTTGCACAATGATAAACTGTATTCAGAGTGGTTTCAGAAGTGAGCCAATTTCCTTTACAGAACTTTTTGCTTTTGATGCATTACTGACTGCTGAAAAAAACATGAAAGAAAACCAAGATCCCACAAAACAATAAACTACTTGTTATCCAGGTTCCCACATAAATACCTTTGCTCCATCATATACTGAATACAGTATCATTGTTCACGACAAGCACAGCAGGCTATGAAGGAAACTGGCATTGGTTGTGAACTGGACTATGGTGTGACTCTGCTTCTCTTTTGTTTACTACTCACTCAAACTGACACATCACCCCATTGCTCAGCTGGTCTACAGACCACAGGAAATGTTAGGCTTCAGTCTGATCATTCAGTCTGGCTGCACTCTCACCCTCCATACCAAACAGGATACCGCATGCCTTCTCTCTCTCTCTCACACACACACACACACACACACACACATGCACGCATGCACACACTCATACACACACAGCCACTGTCTATGTTAACTATGTTAAGCTCGGGACTCCTGTCTGCGTCAGGGCTGCTGTGCCTGGGGTTATCTGGGGCTGTGGTCTGCCCCACTTCCAGGAACAAGAAACAGTACAGTTTCATCTTAAGAGAAAAGAGACAGATAGATGCTGATACAGAAGGTCTTAGCAAGAGAGCCAGAAGGATTTTAGGCATCTATGAAGGCAGTCATCTGAATGAGCTCAATGTTAAGAGAGCTAAACTAAGTATGTTGATGGTTATTTATTAATAAAATCATCTTTCACAAAACTGTCCTCTGAGCTCAGAATAATAAAACCCTGGTAGTCATACATGAACAGCCTGTCACTAGTTATGACAGTGGATATAGTGCACCATGATTGCTCACCCCATTTGCTGTAGTATATATTGCTGAGGCATTGTAGGGACTTTTTAGGCCAAATTATGGGTAGCAGATAGCATGTACAGTAAATATAACCAAATCTTTGTTGATGCAGATTTGTTCACTTTGCTGAGCTTAGTTACAGGAACAGGGATCAGCTGAGAGAAGAACCGCCCTTCTCACTTGACATACAAAATTGTTTATTGCAGTCACACTTCCAATCTGCCCTTGCACAGAAACCTTTTTTCAACTTATGGTGAAGAGTTAAAAGCATTGCTTGAGCATGAAGAAGTTAAAATGGTGCATGTATGTACATATACGCAAACAGTTTATCCACTTTTTGCATTTCTTTGTTGCCTTTTGGAAAAAACAAACACATAGAGTATAACATGGCTTTGTTTTTGTTTCCTGCAACTGCCAAGTTAACTAGGCACTTATCCTTCAGGTACAGATCACAGGCATTATTCTGATCATACTTGCTTTTAAAGCTTGCCAGAGAATTTGAATGTTTCCACTATTAATACAAAGCAGTGTGGCTTTTTGTAGTTTGAAGGCATTCTTACAATAATGTGGCACTGTAAAAGTCTTAAAAACAGACTTAATCTGTTTTTTCTTTAATGACTAACTTGTTGGAACACATTAGTGAGAGGAAGTCTTGCAAGTGCTTTTGTCAATATGAGAACTTATTTTTTGACCTCATATTGTGTTCATAGGTACTTTTAACTTATTCTAAAGAACTGTCCCTGTTTCCTGTTGCATAATTGTTCTGTATGTCTAATTATGACTTATCTGTTGAAGCTGACTGAGCAAACCTAAAGAAAGCCCCTGTCAGAAACCATACAGCTTAATAACTAGATTTCAGGGCACATCGACCAAGAGGAGAAAGAAGGTTGCCTTTGTTAGTGACAACAGGAAGTGACAAAAAACTAGTCTGGGTGTTACTGGAAGCTGCTTCTTCTGATAGAATAAAAAAGAAAAATGTGAAAACTGCCATACTGTCTTCTATAGCATACCCCCCCCAACCCCACACACACACACACACACACACACACACACACACACACATACACACTCAGTTTCCTGCCCTTCCCTGTTCTAAACTCTGCCCTGTATTTTGTACTTTTGCTTCATGTATAGCTTACAGATAGAGGTTTCCCCTTTAGTCTTGATAAGGCTGCATGATAAAAACACTGAGTCAGGGCTGCACATCTGTTGAACTCAGTACCACTGTCAGTCAGATTGCATTTATTGAATTTGCTGCTTTTGATCAATAAACAAACTTCAGTCCAACACAGGTTATGTTTAAGCGCCATAAAGACTATGTCCTTCTTTATAAATTAATAGCTAAAGGGGGTCAGCCCACTTCAGCATAAATACTAAAAACAAGGGGAAAACTATCTTCTGGGGCCTCACACCTACTATAATGAGCATGTTATATTCCAATTGCTTCATCTATATGAAAACTGCACATATGTTAAAATAAAGCAAACTAATAGCTTGTTGCCACTGTAAAGCTGCCATGCAACCGGTCAAGACTGGCACTGTCATAGTCTGGCACATTGCCTCAGGAAAACCCCAGCCTGTTGCATTTTGTTTTTTACATGCTACATGTTAATTTATGCTGTTATCACACTTATGTCATGATTTTGTAAGTGAGTGAGAGGAGAGAGGACCCAAGGTGCAGGACTCCAGGACACAGGAATAGGCAAAACAAAAGGCGAGCCTTTAACAGCTCAAAAGGCCATCAAAATATACACAAGTAAGAGGAGAGCATACTAACTTCAGAGACATAGACTAACAACACAACACAGGGCAGAGGGAGGCAGCAGTATAAATACATACAGAATAACAAACAAACAAGCAACAGGAGGGAGAGGAGCACAGGTGGCAACAATCAAGGGCAGGAAGTAAAACTGAACATAATGCTTGAGACAAGACTGGTTACAAAAAAACCCCTGGAAAAACGAAACATCACGGAGAACACAGACACAAGACCAAACTTGACGAATGACAAGAACACAGCAGGAAGATGCAGAAGAAACATAGGCAGGGACAAGAACTGTGGCAGAGGAGACTTGGAGGGAACTAATAAAAACACAAAGGGAGACTAGAATCAACATACAATAAAAGCAAAAGCTCAAAAATAAATAATGACTACAAAGGAAACAGGAAAAGCATAATGAACAAATACACAGAGATTAGAGACAAGGAGACATGTGTAGAGGGTGGAAATAATAGCAAAAACCCAAATATCAAAATTACAAAAATAAAGCTCGTATACAAAGGCAGCAGAATTCAGAATCCATAATATAAAACACAAAGCGGCTCTAGCTCCCAGCTAAAGAAATATGAATAGAGTCCATGATGCCCAAAACAATATACCAAATACTAGAAAACCCAGAAAAAAGAACACAAAAGCCCAGGACCATCACAACTTGTGCAGCAGCTATGAACTTTTTGATACATTACTTGAGGAAGGTGCATGTGAAAACTGTTCTACTCAAGTGGATTGGAAATTAAATGGTCTTTGACCTGCTAGCTTCTAGCATAAAGTCCCTGTAATATCCAATTATGCCAATGCAAGTTTCAGTAATAGTATGGTGAATTCACATCTATGGGGCTGTTGTGCTGTAATAAAAATGTCCTTATCTGATTCTCATAACTTCAAGTGTTTATGTGTGAACAAAACTTTAGTGTGCTATGGAGCTGCTGCTAGGTGGCCTGTACTATCTTAAGACTGACCCAGGCTAGCTATTGCCCCATTTCCAGTCTTTGTTCTAAGTTGATTTGTGATGGGGAATTGATTTGTAGTGCATTAGCTTTAAAAATTAATTCTGCATAAGACACGAAGAACTGCAGCTACTCATACAGTATGACACCATGCAATAGTTAAACAGTAGTTAATAGTAGTTAATCTTATTATCATGTCTATAAGGTATTGTTTTTATATACAAGGGGACATATAATAATTTGAGCAAAGGAAACATTCTACCCAAAGCTGAGCATTTTTGCACTGGAGCTGCAGCATATAAATAACGATCCAGGTTTTATTTGTTAAAAACAAAAAAGGGTATAGGAAATAATCCTGGCTACTTGTAGGGGGAGAATAACTTGTCAGACCTTGCAACTGGGAACCATATTTACCTAATATTTGCAGCACCAGTTTTTTGATAAGACAGTCAAGGCAATGCGTATGCCTTCCTCTGCTCTCTGTATGGGCAGAGTAGAACCGAGAGAGGTGAAATAATTAATTATGTTATTTGCATTAGATCCGTGCATAAAAGCTTCTCAACATTTTTACCAAAGTAAAGCCTTTTGTTTATGATCATAGTTTTATTGGATTTAATGGCCAGTCATACATTATCCAATACACTCCTTGTACTTTTTTATATGAATTTTTAAAATCCAGGTCATGACTTTTTCCCCTCCCCTTGACCCACCAGAACACTGCCAGTGTTTTGGACACATGGGTTTCTTTTCCTGATTAACAAAACACTGTCTTCTTTTATTTAGCAAAATAATTTGTGAATAAGTGGGACCCACAGAGCTAAAGGGAGTGCAGCTGAAGGCAAGAGGTGGGGGAGGAACTAGCTTCCATATACATAGATGTATGTGCACTACGGGCAATAGTGTGGTATTACATATAACCCATTTTCAGCCATGAAGGGATTTTCTTTTACATGGACAAAATAATAAAATGCAATTTTAATGAAAGATGATCTTTCAGGGGTTTAATCAATGATAATCAAAATTCAGCAAGAGTGTAAGTAATAGCTAGTTATTATATTTGTAATTTTCTACCTGACTCTACACTTAAAAGGTTTATTATACACAAAAGTTAAGTTGTGGCCAAGTCAAATACCCTTTGAAATGTAATACTTGTTGACTTTGTAAAAATTTTTGCATGCATGTGTCTTTTACAGACCTCTCCATATAGCTGTGGTGAAGGAGGAATTGGGTATGGTCAACAAACTCATCCAGCTCTTGCTGCAGGCACAGAGAGACCTTGACGTCTACAACAATCTCCGTCAGGTAAAACATATGCATTAATGAGGCCTCTAAAAATGCACACATACACACCGTTCAGACCATTAAATGGCAATAGATAGCTCTTTTATAGCCAGTAGTAAGTATTTTTATGTATTTAACATATTTAACATAGTTCCCTGCTTCACCCTTCTGATAACACTTGCATGGAAAAGAATGAAAGAGGAAGTGCCTTGGTTTCCTTCTTGCCTTGCACTGCATTATCACACACTTACGGTCATGACAGCTGAGGGTTATGCAGTGGAATTCACCCTTCCCGGTTTCTCCACCTGTACTTGCCACAAGCCAAAGCCATATACATTCTGGGAAGGGCTATGTGTGATTTCCAGTGTTCTCTTTTATTTTGTAGATAGTTTTCTAGTGTTCAGTTTCCCTATATGTATCAAGGGATTTTTCACTGTGTTCATGTAGGATTTCTGTGTTGTGAAATTCAGAAAGAAGAATGCCAATATGATTAATTAGCACAAAGAATGACTCAAAATAACCCTCATGAATCCTACTACACTGATATGTGTTGGCCATAATTGAAAATGTGATTACAGGAAAAAATTACATGGTAAAGGTTGCAAATGTGTCTCTTTTAACTTGTATTTTAGTACTTATTTTATTTTTTATGGGGCAATTTGGCTATTTATTCGGATAAACTGACAAACAGACCCAATGCAATTTCACCGTGGAGACTTTTCCAGTGACAAATGACGGTGCCCTGCAACTTCCTACTTAGTATCTCAACACAAGGCACCAGTTTCTGTGTATTTAATTGGTACTGTGTACAGGGAATTGCTTTTGAGTGTTTCCCAATCCAGGGCTGTCCCAAATGCTGGCACTAAGTCAACACTTCCACATTCTCATCTTCTTTGATGTTTCCACCTCATTGCCCTCCTGATTTCTGCCGTCTCTTTCTTTTCCATCATTCAACAGAAAAGCACCATGAGTTTTTTCAGAGCTTTATTTCACAAGTCTGAGGTTTCACACCACACACAACACTACAGGCATGCTTACCAGAAATAATGCTTATGCTATCATCAGTTGTTGTCTTTCCTCATCACTGAGGCTTGACAACCTAGGTTTTATGATATCCTGTGTCTGCCCTATGTATGAAAATGCATGCACGCGATGCGCACACACACACACACACACACATACACACACACTCACACACTATTTTCACACACTCACATTTCAAGTCATATGCAGTTATAACCGAAAAGGGAGATTTACAGGCACAGGTCCTGTCACAGTCATTTGCCTACCAGATTGCATGGTTTTTGACTGAAAACCAGGCATAATGAACAGTTATCAAAACGAGGGTAGGGAACTTTTTTATTTTTCAAAACACGGAGTTTAATTTAAAGACCTGAACACATTTTCTAGTACTGGCCAATTTCCTAAGCCAAAAATTAAAATACAGTAGATCCAATATTGATGACAAATCCTGAGTTTCTGTGGTTTTGCATATGGAACTTTTTGACAGAGTGTTACTATCGGTACCGTAACTGAAGAGCAGTGCAAGTGCCAATGCATGATTTGCCTTCCACTACAATGATAGTATAGAGACAGCTGTTTGATACTCCCACACCAGCCATGCTATCAGTGTCGCTGCAAAAACACACAGATCACAAGTAAACTTTTTGCTTCTCTTATGACAGCTTTTAGTGTAGTGTGGTACTGATACAACAGGGTTTGGGGACTAAATCCTTTGGGGCCACCCACACTAAAGCACGCACCGATGGTCATGTGGATTAGAACACAGATAACCACGTGGATCTATTCCTGTTGCAGTGCAGTATGTGGTTGGTAATTTAACAATTGAATAATTGTTTTCAGTTTGTTTATAGCATGTTAGTGGCATGCCATTTTATTTTATTTTTTTTGGTGCGAGTATGTGCGCATGTGTGTGCACAAACAAGACATCCGTGTGAGTTTGTGTGTGCTTTAGTGTACTCGTTCCGAGAAGTCACATGACTCTCCCTCCTCCCCCCGCCTTGCTTTGGGCTGTTTCTCAACATACCTTGTTCTGAGGTTGAGAGGGTAGTTTACAGGGACTTTCCCTTTGTGCGCGTGCCTCTCTCTCTCACTCTCTTGTGCTGTCTCTCTATCTGCTTCTCTCTCTGTGTCTCCTTTTTTATATCTCTCGCTGCATATATCTTAAGAGAATTTGGTTTCTAACCATAACTGATGAACTGACTGATGTTATCAGTATAACTGTCAACAACACTGACGTAAGAGCTTGTGATGTTTATTTGTGCAACAGGACTTGCTTTATCCTCAAGCTTTCACGTCAGAAGATAAGTCTTTGCCACTTTGCGTTGCCTTCCACCTTGTTTGGAACTACCAACAGGCTGAGGCTGTTTTTCAGGCCCCAAACCCTCCTCTGTTCTGATCTTTTTACCTCATCCATGTTGATCCACTCATTTTCCAGGAATGCAAGCTTATAAGGGCAGACCCAAGGGAAAGAGAAGGGATTTTCCCTTGTTATCCTGTCTTTCCCCTGGACTCCCCTCTGCCACTTCCGTTTCTTCCTTGTTCCTCTGCCTCCCCACCCTAACTCCTCTCTTTACTCCCTTCCTACCTTTCCTATTATCTGGGCTGGATTTTTGTTTAGTTACTCTGAAATCCTTTACAGGAAGACAGAGTAAGGGTCTGTGAACTCTGAAGGGTCCACATTAAAGGCCACAAAATACCTTTAATGTGGAAAGTAATAGCTCAAGTTTTAGTAACGACTTAACACAGGGAATTTCATTAATGTTTTTTGGGAAAAAAATAGCAGTATCGCTGTTTTTCACAGTGTTGTTTAGCAATGAATGCTGATTGTACAAAGCTCAAATACTGGAAATTTTACTGGGAATATGGTTGCATTTGTGACAGGGCACTTGCATGTATTTGTGAGTCACAGGATTCAGGGAAGTTGCATTGACACATTGGAGGAATTCCGCAAAGATGCTCTTCCACTGCTACAGTGCCTATTTTAATATAATTTACTGGAACAAACACTCAGTGCAATCATGCGTGCACAAACACACACACACACACACACACACACACACACACACACACACACACACACACACACACACAAATAGTAGTAATACAGCAAAACTGAAACTTGGATCTACAATCTCTTCCTACTTGCTAGTTATTGTGTAACCAGAATAGCAGCAAAAAAGTCCAGGTTTAAGGACTTCCCTTTATGACTGAACTATGAACTCAGTGTTGCTTAATAAAATGACAGGTTGTCTGTGCCGTTCCTGACCATAGCTGACATAATTATCAACAAGATGATACAGCCTGACCTCACCCACAGGAAGATCCTAGATTGCTAAATGGATTTCAGTCAGCACTTGTTGTATTCATTCAGGCAAACACCTGGTGCACAGTGTGTAACGTTTGCTTTTCCTGGCATTGCAGACTGTAGCCCAGAACAAGTTCTTCCTCATTTCGAGTTAATCACAGTCACATACTTGGACTTTTGTTTTTGTTTGGTGAGATATGGTGCAAGTTTTTAAGTGCTGGCAACTTTCTGTTATGTCTATGGCTTGGGTGCATTTGTGTAAATTTATGAATGGACATGCAGTGACAGTCTTGGTCTTTGCATGTGTAATAAATGAATATCTAACAGGACATGATTGTTTGTTCATTCATTCAAAGTTTTGGCCTGTTCTTACAGGCACTGTTTTTTGTCTCACTGACCTTTAAACTGTAGAACAGGTTCTAGATAAAAGAGGGCCTTTACAAGAAATCACCACACCAGATCTTCCTGATCTTCACTGAGAAGGATGCAGTTATTTTATTATTTTGTCAGTGTAAATGTTGTGACTTTTCATGTCTAGTATTTGTTTTCCCTTGATTTCAGTCTTTGAGAAACACTGTATTCTAATGTTATGGTTATCAGCCTTAATATACCCGGTTTGTCTAAACTATCATTTTTGCTTTCATCCCCCTCAGACTCCCCTTCATCTGGCAGTGATAACCAAGCAGCCAAACATGGTGGCGGCTTTGTTGAAAGCAGGGGCTGACCCTGCTGCCTTGGACCGTAATGGGCAAACAGCACTCCACCTCTGCTGTGTATATGACCAGCGCGAATGCCTGTCTATAATCCTTTCTATGCCTTCATCCTCCAGATGCCTGGAGATCAGAAACTATGAGGGTGAGTTACTGAAGATGCTTCTTCATATGTGTGCTGTATGGACAAAAGAGACACATCTCTTAATCACTGAATTAAGGTCTTTCATTCAGTCCCATTGCTGCAGGAGTGTTGAGTCAAGCACCTAGCCATGTAGTCTGCTTTACAAACCTTTGTGTAATAGGATACCACTGTTGCAACAAGTCAGTTCATGAAATTTCTCCCTCCTAGATATTTCATGATCAACTGTAAGTGGTATTATTGCAAAATGAAAATGTTTAGAAACTGCAGCAACTCAGCCACAAAATGGCAGACCACGTAAAGTTACAGAGTGGGGTTGCTGAGTGCTGAGGCTCATAGTGCATAAAAGTTGCCAGAGCTCTGCTGACTCAGTAATTGCAGAATTCTAAACTTCCTTTGGGATTTCTCTTCTGGAGCTTCTTGGCATGGGTTTCCATTGCCAAGTAGCTGTATATAAGTCTTACATAACCAAGTGCAATGCCAAGCATGGGATGGAGTGGTGTAAAGCAGTGGGAATGTGTACTGTTGAGTGATGAATCAACCTTCTCTATCTGGTGATCTGATGGACATGTCTGGTTTGGTAAATGGCAGGAAAACATTACCTGCCTGACTGCATTTTGTCAACTCCAAAGTTAGATAAAGGCGAGATAATGCTATTAGGTTGTTTTGTAGGGTTGGCCTGGGTCCCTTAGTTCCAGTGAAATGAAATCTTAATGCTTCAGCTTACCAAGACATTTTGGACAATTACAACTTTATGAAAACAGTTTGGGTAAGGCCCATTTCCCTTCCACCATGATTGTGACCCAGTGCACAAAGCAAGGTCCATAAAGGCATGGTTGGATGAGTTTGTTGTGGAAGAAATTGACTGGTCTGCACAGAGCCCTGACCTCAAACCTTTTGAAAACCTATGGAATGAGCTAGAATAGATATTGCGAGCCAGACCCTCTCATCTAACATCAATATCTGAGCTCACAAATGCTCTTCTGGATGAATGGGCAAAAATTCCCACAGACACACTCCAAAATCTTGTAGAAAGCCTTCTCAGAGGAGTGGAAGCTGTTATAGTTGCAAAGGGGGGCTCAATTCTGTATCAGTGTTTATGGATTTAGAATGGGATGTCACAAAAGCTCCTGTAGGTGTACTGTTTAGGTGGCCTAATACTATTGTCCCTATAGTGTATTGTACTAAAGGTGTTGCTGCCATAGAAAAGCATGCCTGACTCATTAGTCCTCATTAACTTTGAAAGACTTTTGTGATTACTTGCTGGCATTTTATCCTTAGTAATTTTTAAAAAACATTTAGTTTGTTTATTAATGAAATATCAAACTTGCAGTGCTTGACAAATTTGGCTGACTAAATAAACTTTGTTTGCATTTTAGTATAACTTTTTAAAATTTTGGGTGCCATTATTGGTTGTCTTTTTGCCACATACTCCCAGCATTTGTGACCCAGTTTACATTTACGTCTATATCCTTTTACGACAAGCTGTTACAGCATGTGCACCCAAGAGAAATACATTTAAAAGCCATGACAGAGTTGCCAAATTCAAAGCACTATGACAAAAAATGGATTACAACAATATAACACCGAGTATACGCTATCACATAATAACCATAACTGCCTTAACTAGTGCATGGCAGTTTGCTAGTGGGTATGAAAAATGTGAACCCATGTTCAGGTAGGGGTTGGGTTGGTTGCTTTGGGTGTGTGGGTGGGAAGAGGACATTTCCTTCCTTTGTGGTCTGGTGTCAGTGTAGTGTCATATTTTTGTCTTTAGGCAGTGCAGAATAACAAACTCTTCACGAATTAAAATAAGAATTATCTTAATATAATAATACAATTTACTTACTATGATCCTACTGAAAAAATGGTGAATAATAAGGTTGTCTGTGATTTGAACTTTTAAATATCTTAACTCACAGCCTTGACAAGTGTATCTTATTATCTTTTAACTGTTTGTGTTTTATAATATTTTCCTCTACATAGTAATAACTGTACTTAATTGCTTTTTTATGTGTAGGAAATCTAAATATAAAATGCAGGCTTTCTCTTGTTATTGTTCTTAGGTTTGAGCCCACTCCATCTGGCTGTGCTGCAAGGGTGTAAGGATCTGGCTGGACTGTTACTGGATGCACGAGCTGATATCAATGCTATGGTCAGTCCCTGTCGTACCAGCACTGTGGGTTTCATGTCATCACTGATTTTTACATTTCCTATCACTGCATTTTCTGACTTTTCCCATGGTGATTTTTTTTCCTCAACAGGACATCAAAAGTGGCCAGAGTCCTCTCATGCATGCTGTGGAAAGCAATAACATAGATATGGTCCACTTCCTCATTGAGGTAATGATCTTGTGTGGTTTGCAGAGGGGAGAGAGGGGTTGTGACTCAGCTCTGTTAAATAATTCTGGTTTTCTCCTTCCAGCTTGTGATCTGCACATAGTTTTACATTCCTTTCTAGTTTAAAGATAAGAGTTTCATAGTACTGGTAAAAAATAATTGGAGTTTATCTTTATTATCAGAGTTTAGCAACTACATTGTACATGAGTATCCTTTCTCCTTTCTTCATCAGTGACCACACACTCTCTTCGCACTGTCTTTGTTTCACTTTCTACGGTTATCTGCGTCTACTCTGGCTTTCTATATGAATCGTATTCTTCTGATTTTCTGTCGTAGAATGGATGTGATGTCAACAGCCAGTCATATAGCGGGAACACAGCTCTGCATGGCGCTTGTGGCCGAGGTCAGGCTGACACAGTGCGGCTGCTGCTGAAGAGTGGAGCTGACAGTAGCCTCAAGAACTATCACAATGACACCCCGGTGATGGTGGCCAAGAACAAAAAAGTGAGTGAGGAGAGGAAAAAGAGAAAAAAAATATAATGGACATTGTAGAAATTCCATTGTGACAGTCTTGTTCCTTTTATTCTTTTTCATGGCTGTATGTTCCTGCTTCTGGCCAGTTCTGTACTGGAAAACAGTAAACCCCCAAAAGGTTACTGAGCTAACAGTAAATCACTTCCTTATGATTGTCCAAATTTTCAGTCTCTCTCTATAATTTATCATGGGAAATCCCACCTATTTGTTACATCATGTGCATCAGAACAAATAGAAACAGTTGCAAAACCTAGTTGACCTAGCTCTGGTTAGGTTAGTGGGAAGAAAGGGTTCAAGCCAAAATGGGACCTAAATGTGTGTATCCTTCCCTCTAGAGGCCAAACTTGAATAGTGCAGTGTTTTCTTCACTAGTTTTACATCTTTTAACTTATGCTGTTTTAGTAGATCACTGTGACACTCATTTTAGGTCGTGCACAAAGGCTGTAATAGACTGTAAATTTCTTTTGCAGATAGCAGATGTGTTACGAGGGAGAGGCTCTAAGCAGATGAGAGTTCAAGATCAACACTCTATGCCGGTCTCACCAAATGGGAGCAGTCTCACAGACAATGGTGAGGAAACGTTTAAAAAATCTCATGAAACAAGTGCACACAGTAGACACAGTCTTTCATTTCTATTCTCTGCTTTTCCTTTAGGATCCCCATCTCACAACCACAGTCGTGGATGTTCACCTTTGACTACGCCACTCACCATTCATCAGAGAGCTTCCCACTCTCCAGAGACTTCCATTTTACAGAGTTATTGTCCGGTTAGATTTACCTCTATCTCCACACAGTCGTGCCTGAAAGAGACAATCAGACATCAGCGCCCTGGACAACCTGGAGAAGGGTTCATGGACTGCACCTGAAATCAGGCTATACCTGCTATCTTTTCCTAAACTCCATGAAAGAAAGACATTCAAAGGTGTCCTTCCTTGGGCTTTCATACCTTAACAGAGTGACTGCAACCTCCCTGCTTAGGCTGTTGCTTCTGAGGAGTCCAGAGAACTGATGCTTCAAAAACTGGGGAGTAAACACTGCTGATATCAGCCAGGTTTTTCAACATACACATATGCATCAGTAGAACTGCACCACTGCATCTAATTAAAGCTGAACATAAAAGCTATTCTTCAAACTGCATGCAGATATCAGTAAATGATGGATGGACCAAAGCTCAATGAACTCCGAGTCCCCTTTTAAAACTATTTCTAGGCACTTTGTCCTGATTTTTGATGGAGCAAATCAGATATTAAAGGGAATGATGCTATGCAGCAAATGTCCCTGGCCTTACTTGAACTTTGGATACCACATTTACATTGTTAGTATGGTCAACATTATGGCACCGAGACTCAAGTTTGCAGTCTGCTTGCACAGTCAAACTCCTTGTTTTTCTTATTTTGATAATCTAAGTATGTCCATTGTACCTTTCATGCCTGTTAGTGTGCTAATGTACTGATACAAATGTTTTTTTTCTATAATGGTCAAAAAATTTAGATATTTTTATATAAAATTTGCATAAAAGATTATCTTTTGTCTTGCTTTAGTCTCATTATCCAACTGAAATCTTTTTGTGATCAGATATCCATTATTTATACAGTATAAGAAAAGTTTTTTTATAGAAGGGGGTATGCTCATCATAGTCACAGAAGTGTCAGAACAGGATGTGAGATAAAACAGTTTCCATCTCCCTTTCTCTTTCCTTTTTTAACCAACTGACACTACCCCCACCCACAAACCCCCAACATAATAAGCAAAGGTAGTATGAGCGAAAACAAAACCAGCCACAGGGGCCCACAAACCAGTGTAGTCCTAGTGCCGGTCCCAAGCCCGGGTAAATGGTGAGGGTTGTGTCAGGAAGGGCATCCGGCGTAAAAACTTTGCCAAATCAAATATGCGGATTCATAACACGACTTCCATACTGGATCGGTCGCGGCCCAGGTTAACAACGACCGCCTCCGGTGCCGTTAGCCAACAGGGTACCGGTGGAAACTATGCTACTGTTGGCCGAAGACCAAGGAGGGGGAGAGGGGGAAAGCATGTTAGGGAAGGAGGAGATGCAGAGGGTTGGTGTGAGGGAAGAGGATGCAAGGGATAGGATGAGATGGAGGCAGATGATCCGCTGTGGCGACCCCTAATGGGAACAGCCGAAAGAAGAAGAAGAAGAG
>VUQH01032555.1:0-16869 GCA_015106775.1 Etroplus canarensis | reverse complement strand
CCCCGAAGCCCACAACCCAAGACAACAGGCGGGCTCCCCCAGCGCCCCCACCCCCCACCCCCACCGCCCGGGGCGGCCCGGATAAAATACTGATTCCAATTAAAGGAATGCTATCAACTCTTGTCACAACTCAGAAGGTAATCTAAGGGTAATCACTGGCATACTATTAGCTGCATGTGATCACCACAACAGTGGAGGCCTAACAGACCTACAGCTTCCAATAGCTGTTGCGTTAGCAGTCAATGCTTGCGCTTAATTACCAATTGCCATTAACACTAAGAAGTCAGAAATACAATGATACAAAGTGCACCAAAGTACAGTAAAACATTAGACAACATTCTCATAACTCCGATTGGCTTTATGGGAAGTATCTCTAAAATAACAGTGGCAATGATACTTTATCGGCTAACAGTGGTAAATAATATTAGGGAACATGTGCAGCAACTCACCGGAGTTTCAAACATCAATAACTTGACAGAATCAGTTCTTCTCCCAATTTCAGCTGGGTGTCTTAACGTCAGAACAGCTTCTTACACTGAATGAGAAGCTACTATATAGTTTCTGTGGCTGCAACCCAGGATTTGTGCGTACTAGTTGAGTTTCTCGAACTTTCTTCTGAAAGGCATGTTCCAGGTTCTTACTCTGCACATTCTTAGTGACATTCAGCATACACCGAACTCGGTGCACTTTGGTGGCCACAAGTCGCTATTGCATCTCTAAATGACATACACAGGTTTAGTAGCCTTATATTTCATATGGGTTACACCTGCGTTCATTTATATTTGATGGTCTGGTTTTGTTGTGGGACCACCTACTTAAAAATGTATGGAAAAGAGAGTATGACTACATGTCATAAAGAAACAGCAAGATGCTAGTAAAGTAGGCAGGCATCATTAAGGACAGATGGAGTGGAGGTGGGTTGCAAAGTAGTTTGCAAATGTGCAGCAACTATGAGCAAACTTACACATCTTAAATAGTGGACTATATATGTGAACTGTTAAATGGATGCAAAGAAGGGTATCATCTGAGCTACCTGCTGATGTTTGAGAGCTTCACTTTGTGGCTTGGCTAAACAAACAGTATCTTTGTCTCTTCTTGTTGTGCACCCATGTATGTTTAAGATGCAACTTGTGCATAATCAGATTAAAATAGACACAATTTTTTTTTTCCTTTTCTCAAATTTTATTATGACACAAATAATTGACATACAGTGCAGAGATAATGTGACAAAGAGGGATGTAGACATAATGCAAGGTCAGCAGGTACAGTGCAATAACTTTGTGTGTGTGCTTGTGTTTTTTTTCAGTGATGTCCACATGTTGTGTGTTGATGCATTCTTTGTGCACCCTCCTGAAACCCCAGGCTTCACCAGTCAGCCTGGGGTTTCAGCCTCCTGTGACACAGGAGGCCAGTCTGCTCCTCCTGTGGTTTTGTGTGGTAACAACCCCCATGCTTCAGACTTCTACCAACAGGATTAGGCCTGGCAGTGGGGAGAAACAGAGTTGGAGCCCTGTGTTCTTATCATTGGAGTGATCCTCTCTGCTGGTGACTGTTGTGGGATGCTTCTTCATCCTCTGAAGCTGCACTCGAAATTGTAGTCCTAATTACCTATGCCTTACAACGAAATCTCTTACAAAGTCCTTGTAGCTTTTATTTTCACTTTTATAATCTCACAAAAATATCTCTGATGTCTGTCAGTCACTTTTTATATAGGGTTCTCTGTAGTTCACTTAAATTTCTTTGTCCTCTGCCTCTGTCTTTACATTATCATGTTGTGTTCAATACCTAGATTTCCTCACACCTGATTAGGATTGCAATTATAACTTTAGAATGAATGTGTTTAAGTCCAGAACCCACAAACACACAGAGACTAAAGGAGTGCTGTGCCAGCCCTCCTGCAGCAAAGGCCCCATGTTCTATAAAACCCTTAATTGGTCTGTTAAACATTAGACTGTAATCTCTTGTGGTGTGCCTGGAGAGATCTGTAAACACCCTGTATGTGGTGTTTCTCTCCACCCTCTCCTCTGCTTTCTCCCCCTTACATCACAGTAAAACAAAACCACGTGTTGATTTCAAGGCCTGAAATTGCCTTTGGGAATTTCTCCTGTGTTTTTTTTTTGACAGTAGTAAACAGGATCTCCACTATATTATGTTTCTAAAATTTGTCCTTTTTTAATTTATCCTGCTGTTAGTCTTTGGACCCTAAACACAGTTGTGTATAAGCATAGCGTGTAACACCGGCTCTCTTCTCTTTTTTTTCAAGGCCGATTCAAGACTAGCAAACACTAGATTGTAATGGTCTCCTGGCTAACATCTAGTACGAACAGAACTTTGTTATCAAAATTGAAAGTTAATTTTACAAGGCCACTATAGGAAGAGTTAGGTCATTTGAAGGACAGCATAGAGAAGCAGAAAAACATCAGCTGCATGATGTGAAAGCTGTCTCGTTTTAGGTCAATCAGTTTTCTTCTGTATACCCTCATTCCCCCACTCACAAACTCACTGGAGCCAGTCACCATGGAGTTGAGATTGGTAAAATCATAATGAAAAGGAAACACAATGGGGTCATTGTTTATTAACTTTTCAGCAATATGTTCCACAAAATAGTTAGCAACTTGCTGTACTACTGTGAAGGCACTGCTTGATTCCTGATCACTGTCTGCATACTTTGGTGCATATGCTGTTGACAGTGTTAAGGGTACCACATCAGAATCAGCATCCTTTATTAATTCCAGAGGGGAAATTGCTTGCCACATTCGGTATAAATATATATCCATATAAAAGATAAGAAAAGAAACTATATAAATCTATATGTAAAAGTGCAGTGTCCCATATACACTCAAAGTTAATATGGTAAATATAAATATATATATATAAATATGAAGGATGGAAAATGAAATAAAAAATAAATGAACATTAATCTAAAAAGAACAATATGTTACATAAATACTATATACAATATATGGCCATAAGAAAAATAGTCCAAGTGTTAAAGGGAGGAGTTGTAGAATTTGATGGCCAGAGGTAGGAATGATTTCCTGTGGTGTTCTGTAGTGCGTCATGGTGGGATGAGTCTGCTTCTGAACATGCTCCTGTGCCTGTCCAGCACATCATGGAGAGGGTGTAAAGGATTGTCCAATATTGTCCTTAACTTGGACGGCATCCTCCTTTATGACACCACTGTCAGAGAGTCAAGCTCCACACCCACAATGTTCGTAAACAATGGAAAACACTATAAGAAGATACCATTTCTAAATTATTCCAAGTATCTTTCTCTGCATTTTTTTCTGTACAAGATTTCATTTTGGTCTGTATTAGGTGTATGTATACACCAACACTGATATATATATTTTTGCTGGAAGTGACCAGGATGGACAGAATTTGAAATTAGTACATCAGGGAGACAGCTCAGGTTGAGAAGTTTGGAGATAAAGTCAGAGAGGCAAGGCTGAAATAGTTTGGACATATGCAGAGAGATAGTGGATAGATTGGGCAAAGGATGATGAAGATGGAGCTGCCAGGCAGGAGGAAAAGAGGAAGACCACAGCGAAAGTTCATGGATGTAGTGAAGGAGGACATGCAGAGGGTTGGTGTGACAGAAGAGGATGCCAGGGATAGGATGAAATGAAGGTAGATAATCCACTGTGGCGACCCCTAATGGGAACAGCCGAAAGAATAAGAATTTCTATATGGAAAAAAGTATTTGGCCACCCATATGTGACACCTACAGGAGCTTTTATGGAATCCATTCTAAATCCATAGGTATTAATATGGAAATTCCCCACCACCTTGCAGTTATAATGGCTCCTAATGGCTTCTGGGAAGGCTTTCTACGTGATTTTGGAGGAATGATTTGATGAGTTTGATGTAGACCTTGCTTTATACACTGGGGTACAGTCATGCTGGAACAGAAAAGGGCCTTCCTCAAACTGTGTCTACAAAGTTAGAAGCTTAGAATTGTCTAAAATGTCTTAGTTCCAGCGAAGGGAAATCTTAATGGTTCAGCTTACTAAAAGCCCCAGGCCAACCAAAAGAAATACAACCCCACAGCATTATTGCTCTTCTTCCCAACTTTACAGTTGGCACAGTGCAGTCAGACAAGTAACTTTCACCTGGCATTTGCCAAACCCAGAGTTGTCCATCAAACTGAAAGATAGAAAGATTTGTCAATCCATACAACACATTTCCAGTGCTCTAGAGTCCAGTGGCAGTGGGCTTTACACCACTCCATCTGATGTTTGGCATTGTGCTTAGTGATGTAAGGCTTGCATGCAGCTGCACAGCAATGGAAACCCATGCCATGAAGCTCTCAGTGCATAGTTTTTGTCCTGATGTCAAGTCTATAGCAGGTTATGAACTCTGCAGTTATTGAGTCAGCTGAGTGTCTGCAATTTTTACACACTATTGGCCTTGGCAATTGTGACCCTACTCTACAACTTTATGTGGTCTACCACTTTGTAACTAAGTTGCTGTGGTTCCTAAACACTTTCACTTTGCAATAATACCACTTGGAGTTAATTGTGGAATATCCAGGAGATTTCACAAACTGACTTGTTGCAATGGTGGCATCCTATTACAGTACCGTGGTGGAATTCAGTGAGCTATTTAGAACGACCTATCCTTTCACATTTATTAAAACGGACTGAATGGCTAGATGCGTGATTTTATGCACTTGTGGCAATGGGTAACGGGACTGAATGAAAAACCAGAATTCAGTGATTAAGCGGTGTGGCGCAAAACTTTTGTCCATACAGAGTATCTGCCACACTAGTTAAGAGTGGTGATGACTAAATGGAGATAATTAGCACTACACTGAATAATAGTAAGTTCAAGTAACATTTTATGAGGAAAATGCTTTTTGGGGACATTAAAGGGTATAGGAATCAGACATGAGTACTGGCTAGAAAACAACATCATTGAAGCTGGAAACCATTCATTCTGCTGGTGAAACACACAGCATTTGCTCACACATTGTTTGACACAGGATGCTGTTGTGAGATCTTTCATTTCAGTTAAAGGGTGATGTCCTGCTCCTCACTGCAGCCCTACCAAGTAGTCCATTTGGGAATGCAAAATCTGCACATCTTCTGATGAGTGCAGTATATCTTTGTTGTTTTTTTTGGCAAAGTGAAACTCCTTTGTGACACTGGCACTGTATTGAAAACGATTGCTTTGACACTTTTGTGAAAAATTTGTCACAATATGGAAAGGGTGTAATTGCAAAGCTGGAAAACTGATGCATTTTTTATTATTGCTCTTGAGGGTTTTCTTCTAAAGCCGGTGAGATGGTGTCCTATTCTGTTATTACACCCAGTGAGCTGATAGCTAATGTAGATACATGCTGATAGAAGAAGTTTATCACAACACAACACTGCTGTATTAATGGCAACACTCTCCCAGAGGGTAGAGGTGCTTATTATGCATCCCATACAATACAACGGCATAGTGTTTGTTCATAAAAGCCCAGCCTGGATAACGATGCTTGAACAGTCACTCTCATCTGATTTCATCTAAAGACTAATGATGAGTTTGCCTTCTAACTTCATTTCCTCTCAACATCACAGGGCAGCTATGCAGTTTTTTCTTTCAATGATGAAGTGTTACAAAACTGTGGATGAAATGTCTGAGGTACATTGGTGAAATGAGGCATCGTGTGTCCAACTTTCCCAGTGGATGGAATGAATTCCTTAAAGCTGCTGGATGTAACACAGAGTGGCAATGTCTTTTTTTGTCTCCTTGCTCTTTCACCTCCTGCATTTAGTATGCCCATGCAGACATGTTACAGCTAGTGACAACACGAGTCCACAGTTTCCACCTGGGCCTTGTTGTTTTGCTGCTATTAAATTGATATTGTGCACTAAAGGGTAAATTTAGCCTATAATAAAAATTGAAATGTGTGAAACAGAGGCTGTTATTCTGCATATTGCATTATTTAAAATAAAACTGTTTAGATTTGCTCTTCACGTAGCTAAAGTAGCTTCATTTTAAACATTTTAATCCAGCTCTACCTTTGAACTGTTTTGTAGCCTTAATAATATTAGATTTTCAACAAATGTGGTGAGAAATTGCCTTGTCAATTCATGTATTTTCTGTCTCTCTCTCTAACTTTCTAAATTTTTTCAGTTATGCTTAAAATGGGCTAAATGTTTTATCTTAGAACTATAAGATGCAGTTTCAGACAGGCTTAAAAAAAATCCTGCAAAGTAATCTAATGCAATAGATATGGCAATGCTTAAATGTGACAGCGGGGCAGGAAAGAAACCAAAGTGTTCAAGTCAATACATGATGAAAAGAGTGATGTGTGTTACAATAAATACTATAGTAAAGCCAACAAGGTAAAGCCACTAAAAGCCACAGCCATGAAATCTGTGTTGATCACATGCGTTCCTGTAGTTGCTAAAGTGGAACAACTGTTTTCACTGCAGCCTGTATCCACCCATCCATAAACATTGACCTTATGCCTGAAAAATCAATCGCTTCTCTGAAACCCTACAGTTAACATCACCGGCCTGTTGTGGATGAATAGAAAAAAAAAATTAAACATGCTTACTTTAATATATTTTTACTTTGGTACAATTCTTATTAATAAAGAATTATTAAAATGATCACAGACACAAGCAGTGTATTAGTTTTAGTGTTTTGTAATATGGTATTTACAGAAAAGCTAATCACAAACGCGCGCATGCGCGCGCACACACATCCACGGCTGTTGGTCAGTAGACAAGACGTGAGAAGCTATCAAGTCCCTTCCCCCTCTGCTGTAGTGTCCTTCCTCTGAGCCACATTTGAATTTAATATTCCATAAAATAAGGCAGCCCATCAGGCTATTGTAATCATATCAGGTTAATAGAAGCAAAATTTCTCTTAGTATTTACTCCCCTCTCCAACACTTTCTCAACTCTACCCTTTTTTCATCAGTCATGAGCACATTATAGGCCAAACTGTGCCATAGTATTTTTTTCCTTCCTTGAATTTGTTTATCCTTCCTGTCCAAGTGTTCTGATTATTATTAGTATTCATCTTAAATGGCTGATGCAGAACCTTTTGAGAGTGAAATGACTGATTTTCCAGTCCTAATAGGATGTTCATTTTTCTGGGAAATGCATTTGGACTCTCATTCCTCCTTCACGTTTCCTGTTGTTTTTCACTCGCTATCTTGCAACCTACGCACACACACATACACACACACAAACAAACATGGCTGTATTCTGTGGGTGTCAGCCTGTCAGGGTTCTAGATGTCATGTAATTGTATGTATCACCTGCAGCATTCCTTCAGTGTAAAAACATTCTCCTGCAGCATCGAGGCCTGCTGTTCCATAGTGATACAGCAATGCCATACATGTGACACCCCCGCATTGCTCCCTCTGGATCACTCTTTATTGCTCCCATCTCCCTTCCATCAAGGCCTGGTCTGCTGCTGTTATGACACCCGAGGAGAGAAGGAAGAAAGAAAAAAGAAGGAGAACAGTCACACTTAAGGCAGTACAAGCCTGACAGACTGTCTTTTGGACAGGCTAGGGACAAAGAGTTTCTAGGCAGCTCGCTCCATAAGTAGGATTTCCCCTTTTTTATTGCAGATCTTTTCACAAAAAGATCTATTCCCTAAGCCTGCTAAAGCCTAGAGTTTGCTGATTTAAGTCGCACATAGGTCTTAGATAAGTCAAAAAGATGTGTAAAGAAAGCTAGCCATATGTAAATTGCGGCTTTTGGTGTGCTTGATTTTAATTTTGTAAACTTTTATATCTAAAAACAAGCATACAAATCAGCTGTCAGAGCATTCACATTCTTAACAGAAATGTTTCATATATGGTTTAAGCTAGTTTTCACCCCCCACGCAATTAAATTACCCAGACTCTGTCAAGTTATGACTTTGGGACATGTAATTGGGTTAGATGTGTTTTTTCACATTACTTGTGGTTAAAAAAAATAATAAACAGCAGTGTTTTGGATATTATGAATAATAAACATGTCGAGTTTGGCTAATTTCAGTGACCCATGGGCTAATATATGCTTTCAGTAAAGTCATGTATTTTAACTTTTTTTTTAAGTATTTGGCAAATTTGCAATGAAGTTGGCCTTCATTAGCATGTCCACAATATCTAACACCCAAAACACTCTTAGATACACAGAAAATCATTATTCTAGCTTACAGTCTCTTTATCCCTTCCTAAATGACTTTTCACAGGAAAGGGACTTGGTCATATTAGGTCTACACAAATATAATGCAGGACGAAAGCTGGAAAGAAACTTGACAGGAGTGCTGGCTTTATGTCTCTCTTTAGAACTATATTGGGTTGTCCAAAGTTCAAAAGTCATTGTAAAGTAAAGATGGTGGCGCGTACAGATGCAGCAGCTGAGAGCCTTCTTAAAACTATATTGGGTTGTCAATAATGAAACAAAAATTGAAAGGGAAACCATTATTTACAGTTTTTAACCAGGAAGATGCCCTGGTGCTTTACATCTATTATATCGCTACATTATATAGACGAAACTATTGGGCCACACTGCTTTATCATTGAATTTAGATGTTTAATTCAATCTCATTGCTGTAAGTGTATAAAATCAAGCACCTAAGCATGTAGTCAACCTTTGCAAACTTTTGTGAAAGAATGGGTCATTGTGAAGAGCTTACTGAATTCCACCGTGGTACTGTAATAGGATGTTACCATTGCATAGATATTCCATGATCAACTGTAAGTGGTACTATTACAAAATGGAAGCATTTAGGAACCAAAGCATCTCAGGCACAAAGTGGTAGACCACAAAAAGCTGCAGAGTGGGGTCACAATTGCTGAGACCAATAATGTGTAAAAGTCACCAACGCTCTGCTGACTCAGTAACTATAAAGTTCCAAACCTGCTCTGGCTTTAACATCAGCACAAAAACTGTGTGCCAGGAACTTCATGGCTTGGGTTTCCGTGGCCGAGCAGCTGAATGCAAGACTTACATTTCCAGACGTCAGATGGAGTTATCTAAAGCACATTGCCACTGGACTCTAGAGCAGTGGAAATGTGTTCTGTGGAGTGATGATCATGCTTCAGTATCTGTCAGTCTGATGTGCAAGTCTGGGTTTGTCAAATGCCAGGTGAACATTACCGCTAACCTGCGTTGTGCCAACTATAAAATTTGGTGAAGGAGGGATAATTTTCTGGGGTTGGCCTGGGCCTCTTAGTTCCAGTGAAGGGAAATCTTAATGTTTCAGCTTACTAAGATACTTTGGACATTTCTAAATTTTGAACTTTGCAGGAACAGTTTGAGGAAGGCTGTTTTCTGTTCCAGCATGACTGTGCCCCAGTGCATAAAGCAAGGTCGGTAAAGTCGTTGTCAGATACATTTGGTGTGGAAGAACTTGACTAACCTGAACTGAAACTTGACCTCAACCCCATCAAACATCTTTGGGATGAACTAGAACAGAGACTACGAGCCAGGCCCTCTCATCCAGCATCAGGGTTTGACCTCACAAATGCTGTTTTGGTTGAATGGGCAGAAATTCCCACAGACAGGCTCCAAAACCTTGTAGAAAGTTATCCTAGCAGAGTGGCAGCTGTTATAGCTGCAAAATGGGGACCATCGCCATATTAGTATCTATGGGTTTAGAATTGAATGTCATAAAAGCTGGGATATAATGTATAGGTGACCAAATACTCTTGTCAATGTAGTGTACGTAAAGCATATTGAGAATTGTGGGTTTTATCTTTTCCACCTAGAATTTGACATGTGCACACTTTATGTCCTACCCATGCCTTTTTGGTATTGTAGTGATTTCCATGAACTTCAATAGTTGTGTTTCAGGAAATGAAGCTACAGTACAATTTAGGTGTCAACTCTCACTGTGATCAGAAATTTTATTACATGTAAAGTTCTTATCCCTGCAATATTTTACATTTTAACATTTTTGTTTATCTTGACACAGCATCACAGGCATATAGTCTATTTGTTATCGTGAAATACTTATCAGCAAAGGAAGTTGAATGCTGTAATTCACCTGGCTCTCTATTTGCTTTTTCAGATATTAGGTTTAATTAATGCATTCTTTGTTTTTAATAAAATAACATATTTACCTAATTTTAGATAATTAATTGAATAAGATTAAGTCTATTACCCATAGCTTTTGGTTTTTTTTTCATTTGACAGGGTTTCATAGACTGACTCAGTTTTATAATTTTAATGTAATATTTAGTAACAGGACAAGGTGGGTTTGGATGGGGTGTAAAGAATAGGGGGAGATAGGGTTAGATGTTGTATGTTGATTTATAGCAAGGCCAGAGAGCAAAACCCTGAAGCAGCAAATGCAGTGCCTCAAACAGAGATTGCTGGTGGCCTTTGGTGTGATCAGTGACCCAAGGTGAGGCACTTAGTGATTTATCTCACACATATCCCTTCATCTCTCTTGCTCTGTGGTGGGGCCAGGGCAAGCTAAAACATGTAACACCTCACTTGGAGCGCTGGTCCTGGCTTTGACTCTGACTGGCTCAGGAACATAGCTTAGCCTGGGCTGGGAAGCAGTGGACACCCAGCCCAAAACCTCTGGCACTTAGGGTTAGCAACATAGAGAAGATGGGTCAGAGATGTCAGACAAGCTGGCAGACCTCTTACTACTTCTGAATTGCACCCTCTGTAAATCTGTTATATTGTGATCAGATTGTTTTTGTTTTCTACTCCTTTTGGGAACCCATCTGCTTCTTTCGTCTTTCCTTGCCTTCATTCTTTTTACACACACACTACTGCTTATTTTTACACTTTGCTGTGATCCTTCCTTTTTCTCTCACACATGTGCTTGCTGTGCACACCTTCATATATACAGTTATGAACACTCTCTGAGCCCCACAGCTGTCTAAAGCTGAGTTTGGCTAATGAGGAAATGTCTTTGCAGTTGAGTGGACTTGATGCCAGCAGGAAAACCTGCAGAATCAGCCCTACAGCTTCATCTGTCCTCTTTCTGGTAAGTGTGTGTGTGTGTGTGTCTACTGTATCTGCGCACATACACATAGTGCTCCACATGAGTGTGCAATTGACTGTGGGGGAGTATGAGCAGTGTGTATTTGTGCATGCCAGACAAAAAGAGAGCTCGACTCCACTCTTAACATATTTCACTGCATGGGACTGGGGCTGACATCTCCCATGCCCTGGGATCCTTAAGGAGCATATTTAGAGTGATTTTCAGTGCAATTATACCTGCCAGCTTTGACTGGTAGACTTGCCCTCTTCTCGCATCATGTCTTCATGTTAGAGAGCAGCTCCTGTAGTGTTGAGGAGGCTGGTGCTGAGGCCCAGGGCCCACAGCCAGATAAACTAGAAGATGCACCCCCCTCTCCTTGCTATGAAAATGGCTGCAGTAACCAACAACCAGAGTCCTCCATGGTGCCCAGGACAGGAAGCCATTCACAGCCAGTGGAAGGTGATAATGAGCTCCAGCACCAAGTGTCAGTCGCCACTGTGTCCTGTCCTTGTAATGTGTGAGGGTGTGTAGGTGTGTAAAGGTTTGAATTTTGGTGGCATAATTGGAGAGGCCATGTGTGGAGGTGCAAATGACAGCATTAGGCCTCATCAGATGATTAGTGATCTCTGCACCTCTAAATAGCCTCTACTTATGTGTTATGAGCTGGTAAATGCATTTTGAAGCTAAATTGCTAAATTAGATCAAATGGATGCTGTAGATATTTAAAAATGTGACATTTTTATCTATTTTACAAACTGGACATTTTCAGTCATACAGATTATCAGTCAATTCAATTACTGCATGTAATGTGTGCGCATGTTTATGTGTATGAGAACAAGTGCATTGTTTTCTGACCCAGACCTCAATGACCTCTGCATATATTCAGGTCTGGGGCCAGACTGCACTGTCTTCAACACCATATATCAGATTAGCCATAAAAACCTGTCTTGGCTCCACTCTGCTCCACATACTAGTAACTAATGAGAGATGGACTATTGGCCACACAATGAAGCCACTCACTGCCACCAGTGAAGTAGTCTGGGTAATAAAGAGGGGAGGGATGTTGAGGACAATTTGATCCCTTACAAGAAGTATATTACCACTTCAGCTGCCGTGTCCGTGTGGTGCCCATTTTACCTGTATCAAGGTAGATGGTAAATGCACAGGCTCATTTTCCAGGTGAGAAGAGGTTCTGCGCAGAGACTTGAGCACTTCTCGCTAATTTCACAGATATTTCACAGAAGCTCAGAAGAACATTTTTGTGTTGCACTGGTGTTTCAGGAGATTAGGAGAAAAGAGCCTTTGCTTGACTGTGGAGGAGCTTTCTTCACTGTCTGCAGGGGAAAATGAGACAGAACTGAGGCAAGTCAGGGACAGGCAGATTAAACAAAGGTGCTGCGCACATAACCTCAACAGTAATGCTGTTTGTGTGTTTTTTCTGACATTTGTCATTTGAATAGAACCCATTTGTTGTAGGGTGAAAAGGCTAAAGAGCAAGGGTTACATGCTACACTAAATACAAAGAGAGTTAGTGTGTGTTTACATTCTCTGTAGTACATGTCTGGTTTCTCTACTGAAGAAATCAACACCATCATAACTTGATGACTATTGACCAGTTGCCCTCACATTACATTTGATGAAAGTGTTGGAGAGACTAGTCTTGGCCCACCTAAGACCACAAGTAAAAACATCAATTGATCCTCAAAAGTTTGCATATAGGAAAATCATGGAGTGAATGATGCAATCATCTAAATGCTGCAGAAAGCTTACTCCTACCTAGATAGTAATGGCTCCATGGTGAAGATCCCCTTTTTTATTTCTCATGGGCATATAACACAATCCAGCCGCTGCTACTGAGGGAGAAGCTCCAGTAAACACAGCCACCATATCACGAATTACTGAATATCTGACAGACAGGTGCCAGTATGTGAGCTTGAGCAGTGCTCTGTCTGATTTCGTGATCAGTACTGGAGCTCCACAAGGGACTGTGCTGTCTCCCATCCTGTTCACCTTATACACCTCAGACTTTCAGAAGAACTCTAGATTATGCCACCTACAGAAATACTCTGATGATTCTGCAGTGGTTGGATGTATAGGTGATGGGCAGGAGGAGTACAGAGCACTAGTGGATGAGTTTGTGGAGGGGCCTCAGAGAAATTGTCTGCTTCTGAATGTGAATAAGACCAGAGTGATGGTGACCAGCTTTAGAAGGAAGAGTACAGCGACATGTTCTGTGTCTATCCTGGGACAGGAGGTTGATGTGGTGGAATACAATTACCCAGGCCACCATATAAACAACAGGCTGAACGGGAAGACCAACACAGAGAGTATATACAAGAGGGAGATGAGAAAACTCTAATTCCTAAGGAAGCTGAGATCCTTCAATATGTGCAGCAAAATGTTGGAGATTTTCTACCAGTCTGTTGTGGTGAGCACAGTGTACTTTGGTGTGGTCTTCTGGGGGAGCAGAATTGGACCTGGTGACACTAATAGAGCGAATAAACTGATCAGGAGGGCCGGCTGTCTGATTGGCTGCAAACTGGACACTTTTGAAGCTGTGGTGGAGAGGAGTTCATTGAACAAAATACAATTTCTCCCCTGGGATTAAAAAGTATTCTGATTGATTCTGATTCTGACTAAAATGTTATCCATCGTGGATAATCTTCACCACCCTCTGCACTATTTAGTGGACCTGCAGTGGAGCACTTTCTCCACTCCCACAAGGACAGATATAGTACAGGAAATCATTTACCCCTCATGCAGTAACTCTTTATAATACATCTGTAAGAGAGCCATCTGCTCTTTAATGTTAATATTTTTTATTGCCATTTAAAATTCTGTTTAAATTTGGTTTGCTCTGTTGATCTTGAAATCTTGAAATATCAGATTATACTTATTATCCATCCATCCATCCATCCATCCATCCACTCATCCAAGTCAGGGTCATGGGTTGGAGCCTATCCCAGATGTCATTATTATCATTATTTCAGCTACTGTAACAAAAGAATTTCCCAAATCCCCAAATGAAGTAAGAAGTCCTGATAGGTTTACATAGGTTTACATTTATTATTGTCTGGTATTTACACATTGATTTGGAACAGTGCAACATATGTGAAAGTAATGAATATGTCATGCATTTGTCTTCCTCTTTGTCTATTTTCTCCTTTTGACACATGCTTGATCATCCATTTAGGGCAGCAGTTGCTCATATGTCTTACATTCTTTAAGAGTTTGTTTAAAAAATCTTTGTATAATACTAGTGAAGTTTGAAGGCTGCCATTTTTTTTGAAAAGAAACAAAGTATATGTCCCAGTCTATTTGTGTCAAGATACAAAGGATGAGTAAAAAGAATGCAGACAGAAAAAAGGTTAAATCATTTATATGGTATAAAAAAAAAAAAAAATTCTCATCTGTTTATGAAATGATTTTTGCTACTCGTCTGAAACCAACTAAGAATTCAGATTTGGATGTGTTTATTCTGGCTGAATATTTTGGGGTTTTTATATGAGACATTTTTATTTTGTTTGGACTTTAAAACCAATTTGAATCAGAATATTATACTCTAAGTAATTGTAGCTGGGGGCAATTTACTCAGCGGTTTAAGGGATATAATGGTGGGACAAAGTGGGGAGGAGAAATTAGCCTGAATATAATTTTTTAAAACTGTCCTAAAAAAAAGTAATTGACAGACATTGATTTTGCCATTTAGAATATACTATGTAAATATTTGTTTTGATAACAATGTCCATTTGGCAGAGGCTTTATGCCAGATGCCCTTCCAGACTTAACTGGACTTAAATAAATTCCAAAACATTTTTTGGTCTTCAAACTAAGATATAAAAGAAAGGGTTACATTTTTGATATTGCAGGATAGATTGTCTCGGTACAGATATTAAAACAATTAAAATGATATCCAAGCCTGTTTTTGAGAGTTGCGAGTTGCCTAAAAAAATGCATGTTCATAGTGGTAGAGTGAAAACTTAACTTGTGTAAAATCTGCATTCCACACATCTCTTCTCCATACAAACACACATATTGTATATTGATGGTTGCTCCTCTTGTTCCATTGCATGGTGCTGACTCCCAGAAAGTGCCTCTGCACAGATAAATAATAGAGCCAAAGTGGCTTTCTCGTGTCGTTCCACAGCATCAACTCTAAATATGAAAGTTGACAACTCACCTGTAAGATGTCCATCATCTGTTGAAGAACAGGCTCATCCTGAAGGGGCCATCTGTGTTAAAACATGGAATGGCGTCCCTTGGCCCTTATGTCAACTTACCTCTTCCTCTGCCCCTTACAATCAAAGCAATGTAAAGACAGGGAGCATCTCTCTGTATTAATATCCTCCTCTGCTCAATGTCATGTTTATCTGTCAAGGTTATGATTAGGATGAACTCTGTCTCTCTTTCAGTCTCACACACACACACACACACACACACACACACACACACACACACACACACACACAGTCGCTCTTCTGGGTTGTTCACACTGTCACCAAAAGCATTCAACAGCAAAGTGTTTGATTTCTCTGCTCTCTGTCACTATTTATTCTAATATCCTCTGGCATTATAGCAGTAGCTCATAATGAGTTCTGATAAATTAAAGGTTGTATTGTTCAGCTGCCATGGCTGTCCTTGATCAGGATACCAATTATGGAGGGTAATTTTCCCACTCTCCCCTTTTCTTCCATATGTTCCTAACAAAAGGAGGTTTCTGCAGGGTGGATCAAGTTGACACATGGTGACAGATTCTTTTTAAAATCTTTTTTCCTAATAATATTTCAATGTTATGATGGAACTTCAGCATTTTATTAAATCCTACCCCCGTTTTGTGTTCTTTTTTAGGGGTAAAGTACAAAATACTGCTTCTTTGACTCAATTGAAAATGTCACCCAAGAATCTTTAACGTGAATAGAATAGTTTTGACTCTCCTTATGAGACATGACAGATGAGGACACAGTCTATCTTTATTTGTAAAGATGTAGTCAGACAAGTATGCTTGTGCCTAACTAGCGCAAGTCTAAAAATAAGTAAATAAAACTAACATGCTTGGAGGCAGGTGAAGGGAGGGGAACCTTTGCTGTTTTTTCATAAACAATATATGAGGTGCTTTTTGCAAGTCAAATCCTTAAAGATTTACTGCTGGCTCCACTCTCAGTGCTTTTAAAAGAGCGAGATAGCATGCATCAGAAATGGTGAGGAAGCCTAGGGTGGGGTTGGTAAACAGAAAATGATGCACTAAATAATAGCTAATGGATAATATTTAACCCGAACATGCCAATCCATCTCCCTACCTCCCTTTATTTAAAGTTTGTGCTTGGAATGAGCCAAAATATCCTCATATGCCCAACTTCTACTCTGTGCATGCTCAAAACTGTGTTGCCAGCACAGGTTTACTCATAATCTGTGTAGCATTTCCTCAGTCAGAATGACCAGTAATTAAGGAATTAAGGGTCTCAGATTCCCACTGCATGTTATCGCTTTTATAGTCTCCAGGGTAAGATGCTTTTTGACTGCTGGTTGTGCAGTGACCTGTGCACATCAAGCTTTTCTCTGTTTATTGGGTTGTCTTCTTTCCACCCTAATGGCCATAGGGGTCTGAGTCCAGGCTTCACCTGACCACGGCTCACAAAGCTGGGTCTCTGGAACCGACAGGCGGAACGGAAATCACATTAACCCAACTCAAACCAAAAGAAAAGCCTGCATTCTCTTGCACTATATTCTAAACAAAACAGGAGAGTCTCACTATTTTCTCCCTTCATCAGCAGCATGTGTCAGTTCAGTTCATTGTTGTTTACCAGTGTTTCACGAAGGCCGTCTGCCACCCACACCTCCTTCTAGAGGGCAGTCGACAGGCACCTTGCAAGGACACTGCTGGTCTAAAGATGTACAAAAAAAAAAAAAAAAAAATCTATGACATTATAT
>VUQH01032553.1:26392-39333 GCA_015106775.1 Etroplus canarensis | reverse complement strand
ATCTAGCAACAAGAGAACAACTCTTATACTGTATATTATGTTTAGATATACTCTGCATCTGAAATCTGTGTATATTATATAAACATCACACTGTACAATGTGATTTTCTGATATGCTCTGTAATCTGCATGTGGGGTATCTACAATCAGAAGTGCTGTACATTTATCATCATCCCACTGCAAAGGTCAACTGTCTGACTCAGTTCTACATAAGTTTTTTAACTTTTTTTTCTTTTTACATGAAACTGAAAGAATACAAAAAAAGTACGCATTTCTTCATCATTTAATATTTCAAGACCACGTATGTCCACACACATCACAACCATGTCTCTCATATAAAGAAAATAAAATAATTTCATGTTTCTGTTTTTTCTTCCTTCCCTTTGTTAGATATGTTTGTTCAGTAGTGCAGAATCACATCTCTGCGACTCATGGGGATTGTGGAAATGGAACTGTGGTAACAAAGGTGTCACTGCCCTCAAAGCCATATTGCTTTTGAGTATCTATCAGTGCCTGCTTTTTGTGTTTGCTTGTTACATCCATAATCAGCAGACTCAAAATGGGAAGAGGCGGATATGTGCTGGCAGTGTTGCACTGTTATAACTGCAATGATATTAGCACATAATTAACCTTCCTTTTATGATTTATAAACTGAGGAAGTAAATTAAATGCATCTTTACTCTTATTCTTTTTCTCTTATTCATTTTGCCACAACGCATCTCTGAACTGTAGACTCTGGATTTAGTGTCAGCTGATCTATTGCATCTGTATGATTTGGTGTGGTGTTCAGGGGTTGGTCTGAGTAGAGCTGACGAAGAGCTTGTGCCAGCTGACCACTCTCTTCCTCATGTCCACCTTGTCAAGCCAGATGTAGGCTTCCCCTATCAAGGTTTTCTTCATGAATTTCCCTCCATTAGACACCAAGAAAAGCTGGGAGTACATTGGACAGAAAAACAAATTTGTTAGTTTGTTGTTATGATTTGTGCTTTGCCAACTTGTGCACAGAAGCCACTTAAAGATACAAAGATGAAAATCATGGTATCCAGTAAGATTATGCATAGCAAATTGTTCCAAATATATATATATATATACACACACACACACACACACACACACACACACACACACACACACACACACACACACACACACACACACACAGTGGCCACTTAATTAGTCACACTTTGCAAGTACCAGGTTAGACCCTGTTTTGTCTTCAGACCTGCCCTAATTCTTAGTGACATAGATTCAACAAGGTCCTGGAAACATTCCTCAGAGGTTTCAGTCTATACTGACAGCATAACATCATGCTGTTTGCTGCAGATTTATAGATTGCACATAAGTGATGTGAATCTCCAGTTCCCCTCTGCTGAACTGAAATCTGGTTACTGCGAACCGTTTGAGTACAATGAGTTCAATATCATGTTCAAGAAACCAGTTTGAGATTTGAACTTCATGACATGGCATATTTTTCCTGCTGGAAGCAGCTATTAGGGTACAATGCGGTCATAAAGAAATGTCAGCACCAAAACTCAGGTAGGCTGGGGAGTTCAAACAATGTTCAACTGGCACTTTAAGTGTGCCAAAAAAAAAAAAAATCTCCCACACTATTACACCACCAGCGGTCTCAATCTTGATATAAAGCAAAATGAATCCATGCTTTCAAGTTGTTTACACCAAATTTTGACCCTACCATTCAGCCATTGCAGCAGAAATCAATACTCATCAGACCAGACAATGTTTTTTCCAATCTTCTACTGTCCAGTTTCAATGAGTCGGTGTGAATTGCAGCCTTACTTTCCTGTTCTTATCTGACAGGAGTGGCACCTTGTGTGGTCCTCTGCTGCTTGTAGCTGCTTCAAGGTTTGATGTGTTGTACATTCAGACACACTCTTCTACATACCTTGGTTGTAATGAGTGGTAATTTTAGTTACTGTTGCCTTTCTATCAGCTTAAAGCAACCTGGGCATTCTCCTCTGACCTCTGACATCAACAAGCCATTTTCACCAAGAGAAATGATACTCGCTGATTATTTCCTCTTTTTCAGACTGTCTCTATAAACTCTAAAGATGTTGTGTGGGAAAATCACATATTGTGAAATATTGCACCAACAACCACACTATGTTCAAAGTCACGTATATACATCCTTTCTTTCCCATTCTGATTCACCATGCCTACATAACTAAATACATTTAGTTGCTGCCATGTGACTGGCTGATTAGGTATTTTCATCACAAGCAGTTAACAAGTATTCCTAATAAAGTGACCAGTGAGAGTAAAAATAAATGCATTTATAATTGTGCTAATTTTACTTAATTTACCTGTTTGGCAGGTGGAAGGACTTTGTGACTCATGTGAGTGCCTGTTGTACAGTACCTGTATGGAGTGTCCAGTTGGGTTGAGGGGGAATCTGAAGGTCTCATTGAAAGAAGGCTCCCTATCATGTCGACAAACTCTTGTCTTCTTCTTAATGATCCTCTTCTGGGTGGCCACATTCACCACATACAACTTCACATACAGGTCTGGTTGCAAATTGAATAAATTATTAATATGAATAATTAAAAACAGAATACCGAGGTTAGAAAACACATATAATAGATTATAATTTATCAGTACACATTAGTTCCAGACCTGGTAGGTGGTCTGGGCTTTTGAACTTGTAAGTGATGTTTCTGCACTGAAGAATCTCTAAGACTAGTTGGTCCCCTTCTGTCTTTACCTCCTTCTTGAGAGCGACCTTGATCTCCCCCATCACTTGTGTTTTACTACCTAAACAGATGTAAAAGAACAAATGTGTCACTAAGGCTTAAAAAAACAGGCAACACTTAACCTTAGCTCACAGTGAAATAAATCCATGTCAGGGAATAGCTTCCCAGTTTCACATGCCTCTTATCAACTGCAAGGTGTTTATGGATAATTAAGCTTGAGAGTTTTACAAGACAACCTGAATTAAACTGAGTAAATACGCTGCCAGGCACATTGGAAAACTGACCTCCTGACCCTCATCTGTGTAACAGCTGCCAGGCTATACCCTAAATGACCTTGAGCTCTTTGTTACAAATTGAAACTAGAGATGGAAGGGAGGCATCATGACACCTGAGCTACATGAAATGTAGATATAACAACGGGTAGGATAGCGTGACATCCAGTTCCCTTCAGCTATCTCTCCCAAGCCATGCATTAAGTCATTACTCTGGGTTAATACTGTTCCTTGACAATGAACACTTAAAGCACTATTTGACTCAACAATTTCATAATATCATTAGGAACACCATTTAGAGGTGGTTAATTGAGTGGCTTGGTTACAAAACCAAATTTTTAAAAAGTGTAGTTATACAAAACACCCAACAGGGGGAGAACTGCAACCAAGAAAGCAAACACTGAAAAACAATGACATTTCTAGAGCTTGCCTTCATTTTCTGCAGTCCCAAGCTGGTTATCATCTGTACCGTTAGGAATAGTTTTACCACTGTGAAGAAAAACAAACAAATTTATTCACAAAACTTATACTTTGTATTACCACACTGCTAACATGCATAACATGATGATAAATAGCTACAGTCTTACATGCGTGGCACTTGAAAAATGGCACTGTCCACTCCAGTGCCCACCCCATCTTCACCATCCAGACCTCCATAGGCATCTCCAACCAGACTTGGGGCAGACAGTACTACTGACCCTGAGACATCACCCAACCGGTGTCCTGGCCCTGCGGGTGGCAACACTGAACGTGATAATGAGGAACTCACTCTCTCCACTTTTTTGCTTTCTTTTTGAGAAATTATATGCATTAAGTAATGAACAGACAATTTTCAATGACACAGCTTTTGCCACACATGCATGGATGCCCGAGACATGTGTGAAAAAAAAATCACATACCCAGCTATCACTCACTGACAGAAACAGTCTCCGTCACACATTGACAACTTTGACTGAGCATCCCATAACAGCCCATCAATGTAAATGCCAGCATCTATTTGCATTTACGTAGCAGTACTGTGTGCAACCTCTGTAATACACAGCAAATCTTTAAGCTAGAACTAAATGAAGGTCACTTAATTTAATTCACAAAGTAAAATTAAAAGAGTATGATGATTAGTTTGTTCATACAATTATATTTTTCTTGGCTCTGTCTAGCTGCTGTTTAACGTATACAGTGAGAAAGCATGAGGGAATGTCATAGTTGAAAAATAATTCCTGGCTTTTTGTATATTTTATGGCAATTTGTGACCATAGTATTTTTGAAACACAGTCTGTTACTGAAATGAAATAGTTAGTCATTCTGTAATGAAAACAGAATTGTATTCACAAGAGTTAACACAAAATAAATAGATAAAATAAAAATGCACATTTTCAGACATTCACAGACCTACATACAAGAAACCATCAAAACAGAAATATCCAAAATAATTCATGTCATTATTGGCATAATTATTTATTTGGTAGACTTATTTTTCGTTTATATTTATTTTAGTTTTAAGTTGAATTGCATTCTTCTGTAAAAGAATTGATAATATCTATTTATATATTATACAGCACATTTTTCCTATGTTGCCTCACCTTCCCTTGACACTTCTGCTCCTCTCATGGTTAGCTGACCGCTTTACACTCATTGGCCCGTGAATGCAGAGTGAGCCTCCTGTTGACTTTTGAAACCTCTTGGTGTTTCTGTGTTTCCAGGTTTGACTGGGTCATTTGTGCCCCCTTTGTTTAAGGTGGGAGGAATGGGAAAAGACTGTGCAGGGTGGGAAGACTGTGTGTCATACCTGTGTGTGCCTTTGTGTGTGCTTTTCTAGGGGTTCATTAATATGACACACACATGCACATACACAGCAATACTGTAGTACCACAAAATACTCAGTGGCCAGGAGGTGGTAGCCAGGGAATCTACAACTGCATGCTTAAAATGCCCTAACATTGGGTTTACTTATCTTATAAAAGAAATACAAATTACTAGTTGATTTTGAGAACATCACACTGAGGAATATCCATAAAAATTAATGGATGTTCTTTAAATCATGTTAATACAGTCAGACATACGACATATAAGGGCTTGCCATCCTAGCTTGGTTTCTATATTGAGGTTGGAAATCTCCACACTGGGGTTTTGTAGAAACCATATGCTTAGGATTGGCACATGCAACTCCATGTAGAAACAGAGGGGTTTGAAATTTAGCTGATCTCTAGTAATGCCAGCTAAATTCATCCATTCATTATGTTTTTTATATATGTATAACTAGTTAAACTCTTCTCCTGTTTTAATAACTATTTAAGATGTCCAAATAGGCAGGAAAATATCAAACTGGTAAAAAATGTCAAAAATAAATTATCTTAATAATTTAATACACTGAATATGCCATGTCTATAAATATTTGATTTTAGGGTAACAAACTGAATTTAAAAAAGATTTATGTATTTTTTTTACTTTTCTTTAGCTGCCTTGTATTTTGTTTAATAGTTATATTAATGAGATTGTTGTGAACTGGAAGAGTTGAAAATTAAGAATACTGAACAAAACAAGTCATTTGTGCTGTGAGAAAAGCAAGATGAGATGAGCAGAAGGCAAAGGTAAATTATTAAGGAGATGAATGCAGAGCAATTCAGGTTTTTATCAAACAATCTCTACAAAGCTTGCATGCATGGGGAAACGTTGCATGTCACTGGGGGATCTATCAGGGGTAGGGGAAGGATTTACTTGGTTGCAGGCAGGATTGTTGCACGGCAGCTTCAGCAGCAGCAATTGCTATGCCAGCATCCTCAAGGTGAGCCTGAGTGACGCTGCTTTTGCTTTGGCTTCGCGAGGGGCCATGGGAGCGCAGTTGACCATCAGAGGAAGACTTGGAGCTGCCTGGGCTACTGTGTGACTTTTCCAAAGGTATCATTTGCATGTCTAGAGGAAAATTAAATGAATGATTATAAATGCTGAAGAGAAAACTGTAGCTGAAATAAATCTTTGTAAGGTGCATTTCATATTTTATGCTCTTTGGGTGTTCTGAAAGTTCCATGCAGCACAAGTTGGTAAGCACATGGCAAGTATTTACAGTTGTCAAGGTATGATTTTGAATATCTGTCATATTCAATATTCTTCAGTATTATGGTTAAAATAAATACGAATGGAATAAACTGATATATAGATATATTGCATATTAGCAATATGCTAAAAAGATATGGACAAGATGATTCTTTACCTTTGGCTGGATCAGGGAAGATTCCATGGCTTCTGCTCTTGATTACAGAGTTTTTAGGTGATTCATGACTCCCATCTCCCTGGCCTGGTGCTAGACCTTGTCCCATTCCATGTCCCTGTCCAGAACCTGTCATATGGCCCTGGCTCTGGCCATGCCCCTGACCTGACCCAGACCCTGGTGGACCTTGGGCAGCATGGTGGGCTCTGCTGTGTTCAATGCTTTCACTCTGCTCTTTCAAAGGCATCCAACGAGGGGTATTGTCCAGCTGGGAGGTATTTGACAAGTCGATCAGTACCTGAGTGACAAAGAGAGAAAAACGCATATAGTACAGCATAAATAGGACTGTTATATATACAGATTTACTGGCACAAAGCCAAGTTTAAATTAAGTGTTTGAGAGGTAAGGATAATAGGTTTTTTAAAGAAAAGCTGGTCCATCAATGAATAAATAAATGCATACATACATACATACATACATAATATAAAATAGCAGAAAACTTTTCCTGTGTAAATTTCAATGCTTTTCACATTTTAAGATGGAGGATTGAGATTCAAAATGCACTTACTTCTCCAAGGAAGTCATTGGAGGAAGATCTGTCATAGTCCCACACTGTCACCTCCAGTGTTTTTTTCTTTAACTTGATATAATAAGGAATAAATAAAGAGAGGTCACAGATTATGATGAGGTGTTCTCTATGTGTATATGAATGTGTGTGGAAACAAAATGTGTGAGGTGTGTTCTTGTTTGTGTGCATGTGGGTGGATGAAGGATGAGAGAAACAAGCTCATGTACACTCAATGAGTGGTGCCTAAATGAGTGCAAGCATAAATGCAAATGAGGAGGGTCATTTAATCAGCAAAGGAACTCATGAAAACATGTCTTGTGTTTCAACAAATGTGGGCAAGTGGGCAAATACATATATGCGTAGAGAAACATGATGAAGCATGTTGGAGAAGATGGAAACATGAACACATATGCATACATAAATGTACACTGCACTAGTTTAAGATTGTAATAAGACATTGGTAGTGCCTCTGTCACAAACAGCACAAGCACACACTGATGCTCGGGAATAAAGACATGAACCCATATATACCACTAGCAGTGCCAGACGAGCACACATGCACATGATTACCTAACACTCTTCTATTACTCTCTTTGTTAAAATGACATGCAGTTAAGAAGCCTGTGTTGACACTGTGTAAGAGCAAGAATGCCAGTTGTTAACTTGAGCCTTGGGAATGCTGATAAGAGGTTCCATAGGAATACTGAAAACAGCCCTAGGGAGAAGGCATGGGGACAGAATCCTAAGTATCATATAAGAAGCAGAGACTTCCACCTTGCCCAAAGTAGCTCACAGCAAATGCAGTAACTACATAAAAGTGACTGTGTGAAAAAAGATGTGTGTATGTGTTAGTGTGTGAGATAGAGAGGGTCTACACAGTACCTGCTCCAAATGAATATTCTTGTAGATGACAGTCTGATTCCATTCTGGGTTCATGGTCTTCTGGGCATACTTGGTCCTTCTCTTGTTATCAGCACTGATAATTCATGACATGTCAGAGTGATTGGTTGTCAGAATTACATTATTAATCATCTCTTCATTGCTTGATCCCATGGCAACATTCAGCAAACTGCAATACTGAGTAAATGGACTGAATAGATGCTTGAAAATGGTTAATAGCTTGATTTTGGAGATATCAGAAAGATCTGAAACAAACTGAATTTTTTTTTTTAATTCTCTGTTCTGAGTAAGATGCTTTTAAAAATAAAACATAAATTCAGAGATAGAAGGTGATGACAGTTAAAAGTGAAAGGCACGGAGATGGCAATGACAGGAGAGCTCTTAAACACTGTGAAATAGAGCAGATAATTGGACAAAAAACAAAGGCCACAACAAAAGGATGAAAAACCACTTTGGATAGGTAATTTACAGAAAGTAAAACTTAACACCAACTAAAAACAAAGATCAGCACCACACTACCTTGCATTCTGGACAACCATGACTTGGCTGAGGGAGTCCAGAAGAGGAGGAGGAGGGCATATATCACAAACAAGAAAAGCAAAAACACAAAATAACAGTCAGAGAAGCCCAAAGAGCTCAAAGAAAAGGCAGTAAAGGATAGAGAGCTGAGGCAATCAATATTCGCTTGAGGGTGAATCACTGTTTTTGTGCCTAAACAATAGAAATGATGCAAGACCAAAAAAATCTGACAATGATTACTGGCTCATAGGTGAATGAAAAATTCACTATTCTGACCTTTTTTTGAGGCTGTGAATGCTTCTGCCAATGTCAAATAAGATGCATTTCAAAATCTTGTTTCAATAAAACAGCAGTACTAAAGTGCTCTCAATGAGCCTGCATTTTTAACCTGTACGGCATGTAGGTTAAGAGAGTGTATAATCTCATAAACAGGCCTGATGGAGTCATTATCTCAGGGCAGATATTGTTACAGGGCAGATAAAGGCTATATTGATCCTTTCTCTCCCTCTATTCACAAGCTCTTAGGAAGACATTGGAGCAGACACCGATAAGAAGAGGGAGTCTGAAATGTCAGAGACAGGACCAAAACACTTACTTTAGTGAGAAGTAGATCAAGTATGAAAATGAGTGTGACCATGTGGACGGCCTATTGCCAGCTAATTTGACAAATTATAAGCCTGCAGTATGGCAAAGGATCTCCTTATGCAGCTTTCTGTAAATTCTAACATTATTCAATCTAATTTTTATTCATAGCCCAAATTACACTACTGACTGCCTCATATCATCATGTCCTGTACCATTCTCTCACACAAACTCAAGAAGTTAGTCAGTGGCATACAGCGGTGTCAATACGAAGTCAGAAAAAAACAGGGGGAGAGAAAACAAAACAGACACAAAAGTAGAAAGGCAGACACAGACCAGACATTAGTACACACTTGCACACACAACGAGCTCACCCTCTCCCAGGTAAAAGGTAGACCTTCACAAAAGGGTCAGAGTAGCCATCGTTATCCCTCGGGGCTAGGTTTCTAGCCTGCAGGACGTGGACTATAAGGTTGCCTAGATTTCTGTCATAGTTGATCTGGAGCTGTTTGAAATAGAGTGTAGAGGAGGCTGTGTGAGAGAATCTACTAGGTTTAATCTTTACTTTGTTGTGGTTAAAAAAAAGTGCAATGTTCTCTGAATGTTTGTGTGTTTTTAACCTGAATTTCTCCTGTGATAGGATGAGGGGTCTTCATCATTTCTGTTGGCTGAAAAAGAATAACAGAGGTCAGGAGATTCAATGGTTTCAAAATGATTCTTTAATGCTTAGCCAAACACAAGACAGTACTGAAAGAACTGTCCTGGCCTACAGCGAAAAAGTTCATAAAAGACTTCTGCCATTACTCTGACACTAAGTTGTAATATGTATATACTGGTAAAACAGCTGCCTTTGGGAAATTGTTCATATAATCTAAGCACCTTGAAAGGGACTGACTATCTGAGTGGGTTTTTTTTTTTACTGGAAAGTCCTCTAGTGTAGTGTAAGAAGGTTAATTAGTTCAGTCAGACATATCAACTTGGAAAAGATTGATTTATTACAGCAGCAAATATGATGCACTCAGTAATTGGGGTTTGATAAGTAATTATCCCCCTTGACCCTACATGTGGATGTTGGGTTTGAAACAGCGATCCAGGGCAGAAGAGCACTGGCATGTCAGAGGGAGAGATGGGAAAATCAGAAAATAGAAAATGTTTAATAGAATGCCTAATTGGGAGTGTCTGGTTTGTATATGATATAAGAAGAGTTAGGCATGCTACATGCTTATGATGAAGTCCAGCTCGCACCTTAAATAGCTTTACTACAGCTACCTACAATTTCATAAAAATGTCTTTTTTAGTTCTGACAGTTTCCACAGCACTTATTTCTATTTCATGTTTTATTCTAGGGATATACACTGTTCAGTTAGTGAAGCACTTGTGCTCATTCCCAGGGTCTTGAACTGTACAACACTGTTCTTTTCCCTGTGTAACTGGCTTTCTTTGTGTGGTCTGTATATTGTAAAACTAATTAAAGTGCAATAACCAATATGTACTGTATATCACACAAAGCTCCTCAGGCTGCAGTTTAAAACAAGATTTCTACAGTTCTTATAGTTGCATTGTTATATCTGTTCAGTTGTGAAGAATGCGTGTGAGGTAAGCCAGCAAAAAACATGCTAACAGATCAAATCCACTACCTTGTGTCGCTGCTTCTTGTTTATGGCAGGGGATGCAGGCTGACCAGGGCTTGGCACCCCACTGGAGGCAGCTGATCCAGTACCAGAGTGAAGGAGGGCCGAGCGCTCCAGTGCAGATAGGACCCCCAAGCCCCCAACTCCTGCTCCAGACATACCAGGTGCCTGCTGCTGGGACACCTTCTGCAGCTCTGCAGCCAGTTGCTTAGGATCCACACCAGGAGAACGCTGTCCACCTACAGAGACAAATGTGTATAGTGATGCATATTGTATTCATGTGAAATACGTACACAGATACATGCATGCATGCGGACGTAGCAAGTAATCCTTGTACATACCAGCCTTAAGCTGGACATGGTGCTCCAGGGCTTGTGGGTGCTCAGGGTCAGACAGCATATTAAGGTCGCTGTTTGGATCCATACAGGAAATTTAAAATGGAATAACAACCAGTGTATTTTAGGAGTAATCAGTCACAGAGTGGATATTTGACAGACGAAGGGGTGTGGAATGAATATAAGGGGAAGGAAAGAGGGTAAAAAGTGTTCATGGATGCAAAGTCACCATTCTGTGATTAGGCATGTAGGAGTTTCAGTGGGATAGAGGGATAAATGGTGACAGATGTTACTCACAGTCTCACACAGAGCTCCGCCTCTGCACATGGCTGGCCCATGATGCACTGCACTTCCTCATAAGTCTTTTCCATTAGAGGGACTCCATTCCACTCCAACACCTGCATTCCTGTAGTGTGATGAAAGGCAAGCATGCAGACTCAGCGACAAAGGGGTCAGCTCCTAGTTTCCAGATAATGTGTTTATGCTTTGAAAAATGCATTTTGCTTCATCTTTATATATGAAACATGATTTAGTATACAGTGCAGTTTTCATGCATTGCAAACACAGCACAACAGCAGGAAACAAGAGTTTTACAGATGATCCTATTGTTTTTCTCATACAGAATAATGTAGAAAGAGAAAATATAATATTACAGGTAAAAGCACAGCAACAACAATAAGAAATTTTAAAAAGGTGATATTGAAATGTGCATATTAATGGCAGAATATACAAAACAATTCACAGCAAACTTAATCTTCCAACCCAAGGCCAGAACTATATGAGGCCTGACTTACACAACTGAAACCTGGTCTTCAGCTTAGACTTCTGCTTACGAAGCAACTCATCAGCTGCTGTGACAATAAAGGCTTAAATTAATAACCCCATATCCTTATGCATGAGCTAGTATCTTTTTTAGATAATTCACTCTGTTCTCTCTATATAATCCATATCCTCCTCCACTTTATGTCACACTGCACCTAAAGGCATGTTCTGCTGCCATTCTCTTTCAGTGGAACATAAACATCACATTTACATAGTATACAGTACACGCTTGAACCTACTGTACAGTCTAGCCTTTTTTCTTTTCTTGTTTTACAAGATAAAAAGGGAGTAAAATATATCAGAATTAAATGTATTCATCTATTGCCAAAGAGAGAAAGTAGAACCAATCATGTCACGAATATACAAAAACTGCCATCAATATTCAGGCTTGTCTCTTTCTAAGCAATCAAAGCATCAATCATTTGAAATTCGATTAACTAAAGGAACAAATTGAGCAGGGATTTTTGCATGTTAATTCACTGTGTGTGCTTTAGTCTGTGCTTGCCTTTGTGTATGTTTACAGGGATGCTAAATATAATCTAATGACTAACACAGCCCACTGATGTGGAGGGTGAGTTTGCTGAGCTTGTACGTGATGTGTCAAGGGAAAGAGACATGATAGTGCAATGCACAGAAGGCTACAGCAGCTTCTCACATCTCCATCTGGAGTGATTTAAGCAGGAAGTTTTACTGAAGGCATAAACTGCCCTAAAATCATTAACAGTTCAAAACATTCTGATCACTAATCGCTCAGGCCTTACAAATCTTTTTCCTCCCACTCTTACCCTCCACAACTTTTCCTGTTTGCTCTGCCACACCACCAGGGATGACCTTGGCAATGTAGGCTCCGATCTCTCCACGACTCCCCGGAATCTCCTTTCCACCCACCACACGAATGCCAAGTCCATTCCCTGAGGTGAAAATAGGGACACAATCCTCTTTAGAAAAACACAAATAGAAAATATTTATTATACAGTATACATTTGCAATTTGTGTTTGTCTTATACCTGACACACTGGTGTCCTTCATGTCTCTCTTAAGTTTGATGCGAGTGTGAGGAAAGGCATAGGGAACCAATTTCATCTGAGAATTCACAACATGAAAACATGTTTAATCACAAAAAAATGTGAGTTTTTACATATTAACATTTAAATTAAACATGGGGTGAAAAATATGTGATATGTTATTAGCTTGAATCACACCTGTCTCCTGTCTGACATGTTCCCACTCTGAGGATGCCCCTCTCTTGGCTTATCAAACCAGTCCGTGTCCTCTCTCCTCAAGTGGTAGGCTAGACAAGGAGAGGTAGTCATTAAAATCCACACTCACACAAACACTAAGTGAACAGAATCACTCTTAGCTCAATAACTCTCAGCCTTAAGCATGGAAATGCATACTTT
>VUQH01032553.1:0-26372 GCA_015106775.1 Etroplus canarensis | reverse complement strand
GAAATGCATACTTTGGAAAATTTTATTCAGTATGCATCGAAAAGTTTGTCACACATCCATCCCGATTTTCTAAAACACAGAAAGATCTCTGATCTGTCCTAACTCGACAGATGAAAGCAAAAGTTTGATATGCTTTTGATCAATATTTTCAGTAAAAATACTGTGGGTTGGAGTTGTCCCACACTATTACTACTACTACTACTACTACTAGTAATAAGTCATCCTATGATTTGCGAGCATTGATTGTTGTAAATTCCCCTAAAACCATCATCACTAATACCTTTTCCTGCATTTGTAACAGCTGGAAGATACTGGCTGTCCTATGCTGTATTTTACCATTTCTATTGTAAAGCTCAGGAAAGATTCAATACTATAAGTACAAAATGAATAAAAATGTCAAAAGCTGTAGTAACAAACTTGGTCAGTTGAAAGTACTTTAGAAATGTTCTATTGTTGCTAAATAGATTTTCAACAAGTATAGAATTAGCAAAAGTTTATGTATGTCTATGTATAATTGGTGATTCAAAATCACAAAGAGGATGCACCTATAATAATGAGCGAAAACAGGCTACATATCTTGCAAAAATCTATATGCACCCATCAAGTCTTGTCAGTGTAGATGTTTTTTTAAACAGAATCAGTCAGCGGCAAAACTGACTTTCAGGATTCTATAAGAGATCATAAAAAGAAATTTGTGCAGAGAATAGCAATCTACATATGGCTTTGGTAACACTTACGCACAGTACAAATGATTTTTTTAGTGCATGGACATGAGTACTGGAAATGGGTCTGATATGCTTACAAAACCACAGTGCAAACATTCCTGAACGATGTACAACTGAAGTCTCTGCAACATATGACACATAAAAGATATCGAGTGTCATTAAGATGGGATTCATACCAGCATGGAACTGACATGTCAATTACTAGAGAGTAACTAAATGATATGTATTCTGTACGACTGTGATGTGGGTCATTCCAGAATGAGTCTGGTATGCTTACAAACTCAACCAGAGAAGCGAACCATTCAGAACCATGATAGGCGGCATGGAGGCATACAGTCTCTAAGTAACTACATGAGAATCGGGATGCTGGCTCACCTTCTATATTCCAGTTTGGGCCTCCAGCTGTGGTACAAAGTTATATGCTTTTTTTAGAAACGTGTTCAACATATGTTCATTCTTCTAACAAGCTACAGGGACTAGACTGCTAAGACTAAGGTTTGTAGTGCCACTTGGCTAAAATTCAGCACATGCACTAAAAGCAGTGGAAATAGATGCATGCTTTACTGCATTTACTAGCCTGACAGACAGTTCACAAATTTAAGCAGAAGCACTATAGAAAAAAAAAAAAAAAATAAGATGTTTTTTGGTGGGGGGAGCCATATTCAGCCACAGTACCATAAGAGGCAGTAACTTTAACTATGCTGTAAGATACTCTACCGTGTTTGATACTTTCATGAAAGATTCTGGCATCATCTCTGTTCAAAGCCAACATGGATTCACTTTGTGCTGCAATTAAGGCAGATGAACACTTTTATGTGAAGTCAGGACAAATGTTTTCTTATCAGCAAGATTTTTTGAAGTTGATTGTGCATAACTGGCCCAGAAACAAAGCTAAAGTTTCTGAGCATATTGCTGTTGGTTTGCACTGTGATGCTTGTCTGTACAGTAAATGACATTAGACCCTGTTTTGGAAAATAAATTTTGACCTTTCATACTGTATTTCTTAATTGTACTTGTTGCTACTTCATATATATGATACTTACCTAATTAAATATAAACAATTATAAAGGCACTGGATTTACCTAAGCTAATGGAACAGTACCAATCCCACACTTATGGAAATGGAGAGAGTGCATGTCAATCACTAGGAGATATAGAACTCTCACACTGCAATGAGACTTCCACAGCAATAACCAACAAGCAGAAAACATTCATTTTATTTTGATGGAAATAAAAGACAGCTGTACATGCAAGGATGCAAAATCAGACAAAAATAGAAAATGAAAGCTTACAGAAACAAAGACACACAATAAACACTAGACAACACCAAATGTCAATTCTAAAAGTACACATAATTGTATGGTAGTTATTTTACAGAGAGTTACTGCATTACACCTGTACTAACCTATATAAACCAGACAGCAAATTTGATCATTTTTAAATTGTGTGTCACTGACTCATTCAGAAAGAATGGAACAAAAAGTCTGCAGAACCTGCAGAGGAATTAAGTATATCACCATGATTCAGCAGTATTTCTTTAAGCTTACTGCTGCTAGCTGTTCTACAAAGCAGCTGAAGGGGTGCCTTAAAAAACAAATATATGTCTTTCTGAGGCAATGACCTATTTCTCACAGACACTATTTTTGCTTTGCAGATTGTGTGTGTGAAAGTATGAGTGTGTTTGTGTGGAAGGGATGTCCCTAGATATTGTTTGTCATACCTTCATCTAACTGTCCTTGCTCTGCAGCTATGATACATACAGAAGCGGCCAATGCCATTGCCCAAGCATGTATTTTTTCTGCATATGCAATAAGTGTATGTCATGTTGAGGTTCCCATGATAAATGATTATGATGTACATCACATATGAGAAAAACAGTAAATATTATATTGTTATAGTTTAATATTTTTTTTGTTTATTGACATTAAAGAATGAATGATTTAAATGAGTCTGATAACACAAAGCTATATGTTGCTTATAACTTTATTTAAAAGTCTTGTTACCTCACTAAGATTAAAAAAAATGAACCTGCTACGTGTAGGCAGTAAAATACTGCTCTGATTTTTGATGAAACTTCAGTTCTCACAAAAAATAAGGCAGCTTTAATATACATAGTAGTATCTACTTTTGTTTCTTACCTAATTGAATCTTCTTAGAACCACTGGGTTCTGAGAATAAGGATCAACATGTATCAGTAAAGAAATAAAACAAAAACGAACAAAACAAGCTGATGAAATCACACAATAAACACAGACAGAAGTCACATACATAAACTTAGGCAAAGAGTGTTATGTATTGGTCAGTAAAATAATTAAAAGAAAGGAAAAAGCATGCAAACATGGAATGTTACATTTATTGTGACAGAGGAAAATATTTGTAACAACAAATATGTGGAGCACTGATAACTGAGAAAGAACCAGTTAATCCACAAAGTCAGTAAGACCACTCAGCATTAGCATGCATGACAAGCAAGTCAATACAGTCAAATTTTTGCAGCAGTCTTAGGCTCCATTTACCTTCACTGTCTGACATGGCACCCTGCAAGTCATCCATGATGAATGCGATGTCTCGATCATAGCCACGTGTCCGAGATTCCTCTCTCATATGTTGCTGTACCTCTGGGAGGGAATGGCTTGACCCAAATTGGTCCCTGGAGTCAGCAGAAATGGGAGGGAGAGGACCAGCTGAAGCTCTAGCCATACCCATAGGCTGCCCCACTGGACTCAGAGGACTTTCTTCCTCAGAGTTCTGAGCCACAATAGGGATACGGCCGCGGCTTTGGCTTATAGGTAAACTAGTGGGCTTTGCTCTGGCCACCCCAGGGGCGAATGCTGCATCCAAAACTTCCCCCTCTGATTTAAGTTTTAGTGAAGAACTGGAAAGATCTCGTTTGATAGATAGATCCAAACCATAGACTGAAGAGGGGCGGGAGGAAGGGCGAGAACGGGTACCACTTGGATAGGTGCCATCATCGTGGGCAGTAGCCCTGATAGTGGATCCGAGTGCAAGAGACTGCCCAAGATTAAGAGAACCAGACAGGTTAGCCCCCAGTGAGGAGCCCAAATATTTCTGTTGCTCAGACAAGTTTTTTCTTAGCCCAAATGTAATCTCATCCTGAAGCAGCCTAGCCCTAGCCGCCAGACTAGATACAGAGGAAGTTCCGGATCCCATGTAACTGCCATATTCAGGTTCTAAGTCCCTACTCTCCTGTATAGGGGAAAATTTAGTGATGGCCTTGGGGTCTATTAGAGCCTTTTTGTTCTTCATTTGTTTCTGGTAAAGCATAGCTGCTGGGAGTTGCTTTGCTGCCTGTTTTTCAAGGGTGAGCCTACCAATGCTATATTTCTCTCCTTTAGGAAAGTGGCGGAAATTGCTGTCACTCGGGAGATACTGAGGTAAGCCAAGGCCAGTTAAGTGTTCAAGTCCCTCAGTTCCTCGCCTGAACTCCTGCTTGATCTGCTGCTTCAGTAGCTTCAGCTCATACGGTTCCTCCATAGTGTCATCTTCTCCTTTCCCATAACTCGGTAGCCGAGATGAGCCTAAAAATTCTGCCACCTAAAAAGCAAAAAATGATATACCACGTTAATTTTTTTCTAAACAGCAATGTGAATTAAAATTACATATTTGTGTGACAGGACTACTGATTTGTCTTTTCCAAACTTTGCTCTTTGACAGTGTGGAAGTGCGGAAAGGCCTAAACATTTTAAAGCAGAAGGATACTTTTCATAAACATAGCTATACACTAATGCTCAAAAGTTTAGGATCATTTGCAAATTTCATTGTTTTCCAAAAAAATGCATTTTCATGCAATACACAAAGAATTTTATCCATTCCACAAAGAATTGCATCAATTTCACAAACAATTGAAATTCATCAGATGATGTTTAAAGAATGATCTACATTTTTGCATAGGGGCCTATTACAAGCAACTGTCAGTCCTCTGCAACAATCTCCTGGTATGGCTGCTAATTCAAAATAATCATTTTATAAGGTTAATTGATCATTAGAAATCCCTTTTTCAACTGTGTTGCAAAGCTGAAAAATATTGTATTAATAAGGGAGCAAAAAAGGGAACATGGACTACTTTAGATTACTTTAATTTCTGAAGCACCAGCCATTGTTTGCTTGTTTACAGGTTCAAAATGGCCAGAAAGAAAGAACTTTCTTTAGAGAACCATCAGTCTATTGCTGTGCTTAGGAAAGGGAACTATTCACTGCGAGAAATTGCAAGGAAGCTTAAAATGTCTTACCATGCTATTAACTACTCCCTTCAGAGAGCAGCACAAACTGGCTCTAACAAGGACAATGCACAATGCACCGATGCACAACTGTGCTAGAAAACAAATATCTGAGAGTGTGTAGCTTAAGACAAAGATATCTCACAGGTTGTCAACAGGCAGCTGCACTAAATAGTACTATCTCTCACCAGTGTCAGCATCAGCAGTGAAGAGCTTCAGGATGCTGGACTTTATGGCAAAATTGTCAAGAAAAAGCCATATCTTGGATTGGCCAAAAAAAAAACAGAGATGGGCAAAAGACCACATTGGACACTGAAAGGTTAAGAAGGTGTTGTGGACAAATGAGTCCAAGTTTGAGGTCTTTGGATCAAACAGAAGAACATTTGTGAGACGCAGAACAAAGGAAAAATGCAAAAACAGTGCTTAATAACATCAGTCATACATGGTGAAGGCAGCGTGAGGATCTGGAGGTGCTTTGGAGAAAGTTAAAATTGGAGATAGTACAGAGTGGAAGGGACCTTGAGGAAAGAAATCTATCAGAAGATTTTACAATGCCATGCCATACCCTGTGGACAGCACTTGATTCGGGCCAATTTCACCCAAACAACACCTCCAAAATGTTTCAGCAATATTTTAAGAACAGGCAGTCAGCCAGAATTCTCACTGCAATGGAGTCGCCAGCACAATTCCCCAGCTCTGAACCCTATTGACTGCATGGTATGTGAAAAGACTTCCATCCTGTGGGAGATGCTCCAGGAGTCATTTGGTGAAATTTCATCAGATTACCTTGGGAAATTGACAGCTAGAATGCCTAAGGTCTGCCAGGTTGTAACTGCTACAAAAGGTGGTTTTTGATGAAGGCAATCTTTGAAGAAGACATTCATCATTTCCCTTAAAATCATTATTTCTAACTCTGACAATGTCAGCATGTCCTGTTCAATTTCTATATTTCATATTCAGAGTAATTTCATGTGTGTTCCTGTGTAAAATACGAGAATTTCCAAGTAATCCCAAACTTTTGAGTGGTAGTGTGTTTGGCCAGCACTTTGTAACAGCAACTCAATACATTCTAAACAGGATACGTAACATAAAAATAGTATAAATTGGACAAATTTGTAGGCCTTTATTCCAAGTAATATGTTTCTTACCCTCTACATGTTTCTGGGGAAACTGCGCATTGTTTTGACATTAGCACATAGACAAAATGGCTCTTATCTGGCTCAGAGCTGATTGTGAGCTAAAAATTAACATTTAAATATGTGTAGAAAATGGGGAAGTAGAAGACAAAGTGAAGAAGATAACAATTAGGCTCAAAAAGTTTTGGATAAAATAACATCTCAACCTCCAATAAATTGTTGGAAATAGAAAAAAGAAGGGACAGCTTATGATCAAAGTATGACCTGAAATACGGTGATGCTTTTGTTAAGGGTTGTGCATAAACATTTAACTGCCAAAGAAACTTCCACACTGCCATCATTGATGACTGATTCATGATCACTGCTGGCTGAATCAACAGGTTGAATTCAGAGGCAGGCATCAACGGTCTGTGTACTCCATTTAAGATTAACACATCGAAATGTCATCTAATTATTCAGTTGGACAATGATACTACGTATGCGGCCAAAGTAACCAAGGAAAATTACAGGGTGAAGAAATGAAGTATCCTTGGCTTGCCCAGTTGATCTCTGGATCTCAGTTTAACTGAGCTGCATTCAACTGGCTGAAATCACGGTTAATGGCAGAGAGAGCCCAAAACAAACAAATGCGAAAGAGGCAGCATCACCACTGAAGTTTTAAAGCAGCTTGTGATGTTTTCATTTTGCTTTTCATAAAATATCACGTTAAAAATTTATGTGGCTTGATTGTAACCAGCCACCTGGTTGTGAGTTTCTAAATTTTGACCACTACGAAATGCTGTATCAATTACACTGTTTTCAATCTTTATATAAATTTAATTAAAGGAAATCTAAGACCCAGCATTTTAGACCATTGAATCCTTTTTTAATTAAAGAGCACACTATAACAACAACAAATACAGTCTGGAAAATTAGTATTTGACTGAGGGTACAAAGAAAGCAAAAACTACATTAGAGAGTAATTTAACAGTGCAGGATTTACCTCTGCTGTGCGCCTGAGTCTATCTGCCTTGGACAACTCCTTATCAGGCAAGTTGAATCCAGAGCCTAAGCCAGTATTGCTTAGCCCTGTTGAAGCTTTGGTGAGCTCCCCTATGTCCTCTATCAGCACGTAGTTCCTGGCATTATGGTGGTCAATATCAGCATAGAAAGAATCAGCAGAAATGCTAGACATGGGACTAGAGGCCATGCTCCTCTCCTCAAGTCCTAGCCTCAAGTCCAAGTTGCCATACTTTCCCCCTAGGTGAGCAACCCCATAGCCACTTTCTGTGGAGGTTGGAACAATGAGTAGAGGCTGGTTGCGTATCACCTCATAGTTAGTGGTGATTTTTGGCTCTAAATCAGACAGGGTGGTTTGTTGCTGCTTCCCCTGCTGCAAGAGCAGAGCATGTTGGTAGCTGCTAGATTGAGCCTGGGCATGGGAGAGGGACAGGGTTGGATAAGGAGACACCTGTTGGTGGTAAAGTGATTGCTGCTGATACAGGTTCTGTTGGGTGTAGTGGCTGGTGGTTTGAGTCTGGGGAACATATTGAGCATAGTGAGAGTAGGGACTTGTCAGTGTGTTGTACTGGGAATCAGCTTCTGTCTGTGGGGGGATGAACTGGTCAAATTCCGACTGGGGAGCCGTCCGTGGTCTCTCGAGACCATCACCTCTGGCCTCTCTGATGTTGCTAACCTCACTGTCAGACATGTAATCTCTCTCCTCTGCCACACCCTGGAGATAGGCCCTTTCTCTCTTCTCTCTCTCTTTCAGCAAGGCCTCCTTACGGCGGTTGATACCCATCTCCAAATACCTGGAATACAGAAAAAAATTCAAACTGTTTTGCATTTTAAGCACTTGAAGTTCTCCTAAAAACCAGAAAGGCAAACAATGTTCTGGTTTTTCACACATTAATACCTGTTACTATGTGTGAGTGTGGAGTCTCATTGAGAGATGTCAAGGCAGCCTTTTTGCCCATAAGCTATTGAGGTAAGAAGGGAATCGTGCAGATAAATGAGGAAGAATGATTGCATGAGATGGATTAATGCAATGGAATTATTTTTGATCAATGTTAATTAATTTGATCATTGTTAATTTGATAATGTAAGCATAGGGAAGCCTAGATACTAAATTATGATGATTTTACGTGTGTTAAATGTGTCTCACCGTAGCTTGGCATCAATCTCCTTTTCCTCTTCATCTAGCTCAGCCTGTTTCTTTCGAAGTTTAGAAGATTCTCTCTCCACCAGATCAAGCTCTTTGTCGATGTCCTGCAGAATCTTTGCCCGGGCCATAGTTGTACTACGGGCTAGACGGCGACGAGCAGAGTTGGTGCTGTAGCCTGACCGTCCTGTGAGAGAGTCATCCTCTGGAGGGGGATCTGGTAGTGTTCTTTTTACCTTCTTACCTGTACCAGAGGGAGAGCCTCGCCCCTAGAATAAAATAAATATATAATGTGCCAGTTTCTCACTTCACCGTAAACTTTAGCATCATGTTTGTTTTTATTTTTCATAATTTTGAAACAATAAGCACAGCAATTATTATTCAATAATGATATGATGATTCATATTTTATATATATGACTTACAGAATAGCTGTCTGCATAGTATCCACCCATCCTGTCTTCTGTTGAAGGACTAAGGGATTTAGGATCAGACAGAGACTTCTGACCAGCCTTTAATATCCGAGGACCAGAAGAAAATCTGGTTGGATCTGCAGTCAGCATTCTCTGTCCTCCATGTGATTTTTCTGGAGACAGTGGGGAAACTGCAGTGTAGAAGGTTTTGGACTTAGATGGGACATCAGCTGAGAGGTGTGTGCTGTATCCCACCTCAGTGGGTGTGTGTCTTCTATCTGAGTCTGTCTGACAGCTCAGACTTCCACCTCTCTGAGAGTTCTCTGGAGCTGATATATGTTTAATGATTTCTACCTTTGTGTCCATCTGGACATTAGGTCGTTTGATAGTTCCAGAGTGATCAGTCTGGACCGATATCTCTGCCACCGTCTGGATAGCAATGCTTGAGACCTTGGAGCCATGTTTTCCTTCACTGCTATGCTTTCGAGAGCGTCGTCGAGCTTTTGTGGGAGCATCCCATTCATCTTGGTCCTCATCATCAGTCTGAACTGAACTGTCAATATTTCTTTTACTCTTCTTTCTTCTTCCGATGTGTTGTTTCTCTGCTGAGTCTTCATCATCTGTCTGCACTCCACTATCAATTATTTTTTTCCCTACATCCTGCTCAGCCTGAAGCTTTACTAAATCTTGACTTTCTTCTATGTGTGTCCCAACAGATGGAGTTGTAGATTCATCTTTGACTGGCCAGTACTGGCCACTGTCCCCTACTCCTGCATATTTAGCATCTAGAAGGCTTCCAATGGGGCCAGAGGTACCATAGTGCTCATCTAGCTGCCGCTGGAGTTGCAATTGGAGTTGCTGAATTTGCTGCAACTGCTCTTTCTGTTGCGCATAGGTCTCTTGCTGAGCCACCATGTGGGCATGATGCTCTTCTTCTTGCTGCAAGAGAAGCTGCTGTTTCAGAGCCTGAAGTTCCTCAAGCTCTCTTTGGACCATAAGCTGTTCCTGTTCTCGATAACGCTGTATTTCCTGCCTTTCCCATTCCAGCTCCTCTGCGAGACATAGCTGCTTAAGCTTCTCTAGCTCTAGAAATTCCCTCTCCATTTGATACTGGGCCATCTTGGTGTTATCTAAGCCGGGGAATATTGGAGAGGAAGCTAGGGCATCCAGAGAAGCAGCAATTGCTTCTAGGGTGGCATCTGAGTACATCTCTGGATAGCCAGTTATGATGTCAGCCAAAGCTGTAGGTAGGAGCTCTTTAGGCAGCCCGGTGTCAAAAGGAATGATCTGTCCTGGGTCTGTAGTGGGAATGAAGCCATAGGGATGTGGCAGTGTTTGGTTCTGGACTGCTGATGTAGGTGTTAAGGTTGTGCTAAAGATGGAGCCTGGTTGAGTTGTAATTGCATATGTGGATGGAACTGGGGCAGCAACTGAAGAGTAAACTATTCCATCTGATGTTATTAGAGCACTATTTACACCAAACCCAGCTGCAGGTACTTGGGAGTATGGAGCAGTAGTCATCAAAGGGTAGACTCCAGTAGCTTTGCTAGTGTAGTCTAGTGCTTTACCTGCCATAATAGAATACATAGTTTACTCTTCCAAATAACTTATAATTTTTGAAGCAAATTATACAATTATGAGTCATGCAATTTGGATTTGAAAATAGTTCACACTGCACATGCATATCCGTAGTGATTTTGGCTAGCAAGATGCAAAACCAAAATACTGAGGAAGAACACGCAGGCAAACGCATGCATCTGTATAAAAAAAGGGGAAAAAAAGGGGATTAATGTTTAACAAAATCATGCATGTTAAATATCACAGCAAATTAAACAGTTTTCAGAGGCAAAGACATGCTGCAAACTATGAATAAAAACAGAATGTAAAGATTTGCAAATCATATCAACCATATATTTTATTGGCAATAGTGCATACAGTGTATGAAATATAGAGGATATTTTTATTGTTTACTGTTTAAACATATGCAAAAAGTTTTTCCATTTTTACTTAGTATAGAATTTTACCCAGGCAGCAGTTCAGGGCCTTCTTGTTCATTTTTCAATTTATTGTGGACCATTGGATGACAAGTCTGTCCTGCAGGCAGCAAACTTGGACTCTTTTGCAATATGTGCAGAATTTGCCATTGTCTTGTTGAAATAAGCATGGTTCTCCCTGAAAGAAATCTTCACTGAATGCTTCAGAAGCTGCATTGTTTAGGATTAATGGTAGTTTTGCAAATGTTAGTTAGTGATATCTTGTGTAAATAAAAATGCACCTCATAACTTCATGGATGCTGGATTTAGATTTGGATTCCAGGTGGTGACACAAGCCCCACTCCTAATTTATTATGGGATATTTCTCAAATTATTTCTTTCTGACTTTTAAGAAGTGTATTGCTGGTATGAAATTTAAAATTAACATTTATTTTTAAAAACAAACAAAAATTGAATTTGATATAATTGCACTGTTTCAATCAATTATATGGTTGCAATGATCTGAAAATAACTTAATTCTGCTTTCATTTCAATTTTTCTTTTTCAGAAACAGGGTGTGAGAAAGCACAAATTAATAAACTTTAAGGGAAAACAATTAAATTTCAAAACTATTTTAACTATAACAGTATACTAAAAGGAGTATTCAAAAAGCATAGATGATTTGTAAATAAAATGTTGAATAAAGCCAAAGCAAGCTCACAACACAAATGTAAAGGAAGGTATTAAAAAACTCAAAGCAGAAATACCCACCAGCAGAAAGTTTAGCTGCAGTGAGGTCTATAGCACCATCCGAAGATCCACTGAGATAGTCATATTCATTTTTGGGAACATAGGAGAACAGTTCTGCCTCTGTCAGGTTGGTTTCAGACACTGATGCTTTTACACCATTCATTCCTTTGATAGCATAGAGTCCAGCACTATCATATTGATAGTGGTCATCCTTATGGCCAAACCGGTTGTCAGGCTGGCTTGTAACTGGAGGCTGTGTTCTGCAGGATCCTGTAAATGGTAGCTTGTAAATGACATCACAGCACACACTCCGCCTGCCAGCTGTAAGGTCCACTGGAGTCCCATCATCCTCTACTACAGTGGTCACCACTCCTGGGCTTGTGCCAGACAAAGCTACCATAGCTCTCATTGGTCTGTAGTTTGTTAGATCCATGGCCCCTGTGGCCTCTAGAGAAAGGACAGGCCCGCCATTGCTGATAACTGCAGGCGCTGAGGTCAACGTCTGTTTTGCTCCAGAGGAAACAAGAGCTTCAAAGGAAAGATTAATTGGTATGTCTTGAGGTGTGGATCCTACAGCACTCATAATGGGCTGAGAGTTCACAGGTCTATATACAATCTGTGCTAATGGCTCAAATGGTTTATATGTTGTGAGAGGCAGAGGCAATGATGTAATAGAACCTTGCAAATCAAGTGGTTTCTCTGGTGGAGTGTTGTTATATGAAGCAATGGTAGCTGTGCATGTGACAATTGTGATGCTGTCAGTGACAAGGGACAGTGTGGCTGCAGGAGAAATCGGTGCGCTAAGATTTACTATTTCAGGCTGTACTGCTGTAATTTGACGTCCACTAGAGTCACTTGAAAAAGATTGGCGACATGACTCAGGTGGGGTCAGGTCCATTCCTTGTTCAGTCATCTTTATGCCAACCTTCATAGTACGTAAATCAATAACATCACCAGGGTAGATTATCTTACCATTCTGTTTGGGCACAGGTTGGACTTTAGCTACATCTGGTTGTATAGCAATTGCTACACTTGGTGAAGGGACCTGTGGAAGTCTTTCATGGACGACAGAAACAGTGGTCCTCTGGACTTCAGTGGTGACCACCTGAGTGACCAGGCTAGGCAAGCTTTCAGGAGGCTGGCCTGAGGTGGAAATTGAAGAAGAATACATATGGCTCATACTAGAGACCACCTTTTCTGCTCCTCTTATCTCTTGACTCTCAATAGACTCTTGCTGAATTTTAGTGATGGTGACTGGTGCTGCAGGTACACCCTGTGGAATGTCCTGCACTGTGGGCAGTGAGGTCCCCCTTCTGTATGCCTCAGTGGTTATTATCTCTAGAGGGTGGTCATATTCTGATGAATAACCCAATGCTTGTGGTTGCTGTTCTGGAACAGACTCTCTCCTATAGGGGAGATGAATAGCATAACCATCATAACCAGGAACATCTTTTTCAGCTGGCAGATTTATTACCTGTGGTAATGGCATTGGTTGCTGCATGGTTATGGATTCTCTCCTGGAGGCAGCAAAAGCCTCAGTTGTAACCACTTGTGTGGGCATTTCATACTCTGCAGGATTGGTAAATCTCTCACTTGTGGTGTATGATGGTTGTATTATGGAGGATATGGATGTCCTCCTCTTATGGGTTGTTTCCTCACTTGTAATAACTGGCATCATGGCTACTACCTGAGGTTGTATTACTGATGATGGCACTGAAGCTCCTATCACATCAGCATCCTTTGTTATAATTTGTGTGGGTGCCTCAAGTCCAGGCTGTAATGCCATGATCTCCAGTGGTGGGACAGAATGTGCCATAACCGAGGTTGTAATTCCTCCATAAACCTGTTGAGTATATGTAACAGGAGATATATCTGGGTGTGTAACTATTTGTTTAACTTCCATAACAATAGGTGAAGGTGCTATTTCAGCAGCCGCAGGAATTACCATCTTAGCATCTGTAGTTAATGGCATCAACTCAGCTGCTTTAGGTGTTAGGGTATCAGCTATGACAGGTAGGGGATGAGCTAATGGATGTACCATTGCTATCTCTGGTACTTTAACAGCTGGTTCTGTTGTAATAACTTCTGTAGGTACTTCAGACTTGATAGGGAGAGTGACCCCTTCAGCTACAAGAAGTGGTTGCTGTGTAGATAGTTGTTCTGTAACTACAGGCAGAATTTCGAAAGGCTGAATAGTTTGTGATACTGGTGAGAGTTCAGAAATGGTGAAGGTATCAAAACCTGTGGGTAATTCTTGATATTTAGAATAAGTCACTTCCTCAAGTACTGTAAGTGGATGTTGAACAGGAACTTGCTGACTCACGGCTGGTACTAGTGATCTTATTGGAACTGCTTCTGTGACAAAGTTGTCAGTACGTATGTCCTGTTCTTTATGCAGCGTTTCAATTTGTGTTGCTGCTTTTGGTTCAAGAACATTTGAGTGGAGTGCAGCTGGTCGTTCTTGGGGAGCAAGCACATCTGAAGATGCTCCAGGCTGCGATGGTACAGAAATAACTTCTATAAGAGGCTCTGGCTGCATAGGTACATTCAGTTTAGGGGGTTGAGAAATCAGTTCTTCACCTGAACCCACTAAAGGAACTGTCATGACTTCTGTGGCTGTCCCTAGATCATGAGGGACAGATGGCCTTGACTGTGCTGTTACTGTGGTGTGGACTGGCTGAGTAAGAACCTCTGGCTCTGCAGACACTACAATCACCTCAGACAGTGTTTTAGGTTGTGGTAGTGGTTGGGTTATTGGTTGCTGTTGTTGCACAAAGGGTTTCTTAATTGGAATTGGTACAGTGTGTACCTGAACTGAAGTGTCCTGAGGAAGTGGTGGCTGCACGACAGGTTGCACAGAGTCTGTCCTAGCTTGAACTTTAGCAGTCACTACCTCAGAGGTTCTCATTTGTTCAGTTACAGTTGAAGCTGTGGATACTGGAGGTGGATGCCTTATAGTGGGGACAGAGGCTCTCCTAACAGTACCCTGTGCTGAGAATGCCTCAGTGGGTGTTTTCTGCTCTGATGGTGTGGTTCGTACCCCTGACACTTTTGTGGAAGGGATGGACCCTCGTCTTACAGGTGCCTGGACAGTTATAGCCTCTGTTGGTGAACCAGGCTCAGAAGGAAGAGTTATCACCACATACGTTTGTAAACATTTCGCATGTCTAGGAGACACAGGTGATTTAGGAGATGTTGCACTCAACTTAGACTCCACAGGTCTTGTCAGGGTAAGTGATAGAGCATTTGGAGGTTCTTTTGTCCTGGGGAGGGTTGCTGCTTTGGGTGCTACAGGAGGAGGAGGGGGCTTGACACTTTCTCCTGGTTTATGACTGAAAACCAGTCCAGCTGGAATTGATACAGGTTTAGGTGGTATGGGTGGAGGAGGCTTGGTAGTCTGACTAGGAGCAGATGTTGTAGTGGAAACCGGTGCAAATATTACTTTAGCAACTGTCACTTCAGTGGGAACTGATGGCTTTGGATAAACTGTTGGTTTGGGTAAGGTAGAAGGAGGTGTTGGACTTGAATCTGAAATAGGCACTTCTGCTATGGGTACAACTTTTGCTCCTACTATAGGTTTAGGTGGGACTGGTGGAGCTGAACCTTCTTGTACTCCTAAAACCTTTGTGGATAGTGTAGCTATATCTGTGCTGGGTACATTTGAATCATGGTCTGAGGCTATTTGACTACTAAATGGAGCAGAAACAGTGCAAGCTATTGGCCCTGTGCTAGATTTATCTTGTGTGGTTTGCTCAAGCAAAGCTTTGTTTTCCACACTGGGGACAATTATAACAACATGCCCCTGCCTATTTGGAGTCACTAATTGAGATACAGCCCGACTATCCGGTTGCATGGCTTCCATTCTTGGTTGTATATCCACAACTACAGATTGCATTGGCTGACCAGCAGCTGTGGTTCCCATACCTGATGCAGTGTGGGTGACATGGTCAATAGTCTTTACAAAAGGCAGTTCTTCGTTATTCTCAGGTAATGATACTGATGTAGATCGAGGGGGAGGAGGAGGTGGGACCTTCTTTTTGACTATAGTAGTTGATGCTGATGCTGGTGAAGGCATCTGTGCAGTTTGAGCCAGAGGTGGGACAACCACTGGGCTCACTGATGGGATGACTGATTGTACAGGGACTGAATGTACCACTTTAGCTTCAGCTAGAGCTGGGGTAGTTACAAGTGCTGAGATGGGAGCTGTAGTTGAAACCAGGTCAGGCATCTGGACTATGACTGCCCCAGGGCCTGAGGATAGAGTGACAGAAGTTGAAATAGTGGCAGAAGTTTGAGTTGAGAATGCAATAGGTTGTGTAGCTACTGGGGCTGTAGGTTGAACTGAGACAAGAGAAGGTCCTGGACTTGGTGCTGAGACCTGTAAAACAGCTGGAATGCTGACTGGCACCTGAGATGGAGATGAAACCAAGTCTGGCATTTGGACTACAACAGGCGCAACAGATGACTTTTCCATGAGGCCTGCAGCTGTAGTTTCAGCTATCGAAGTTTTGACTTGAAAGACTGCAGTTGTTTGAACTTTGGATGGACCAGACACCACATCTGGAATTGTAATTATAACTGTAACTGGAGTAGGAGAGGAGACTGAGCTTTCATCAGATGGTATTGCTGCATCTGTGGCGGGCAGTGGTGGTGATACCTCTGTAGGTGATTGTGTTTTAAAAGAAGCTGAATCTGACGAAAGAGGTGTTTGAGCCTGGAATGGGGATGAAGATGTACCAGCAGAGGCCAAACTAGAATCTGGACTAGCTGGTGAAGTTGGAGGGGACACTGGTGATACAGGAGAAGGTGTAGTAGTTAGTTCAGGGGCTGATATTGGAGTTGGAATAGGTTTAGGCTCTGGAATTTCACAGACCACACAAATAGGGTCCATCTCAACAGTTTCAGACAGTGGTGGACTTATGTATATTTCTTCCTTAGTCTCAGAGTCATCACTAGGGGTAATATCAGAGGAAATGCCAATACCATATTCATCTGCAAGACTGTCATCCTCTTCCTCCCCAGACGAACACTGTGTAATCTTGAGGTCTGGTATAGGAAACAGTGCCTTTCTTAGTGCAGGATCTTGTTGAACCATAGGCCTAACAAAGCCTACAGATCCACTAGGAGTACTGGGAAGACCAGTTACTTCTGCACGTTTAGGGGGTTCAGAAGGGCGTGGAGGGGCTGGTCGTTTCTTTTTCTTCACTGGCATTTCACTGGAAGTTTCAGTGCCTGTAAGAGGCATATCAAGTTTTTCAGTTGGGTATATTTCTTCTATGGTTACTACACAAGTCTCGGCAAATGAAGGAGGACCAGTGACCAGTGGAGCCCTTGAAGTCGCAGATTCCATGGCAGTTTGGGCCTGTTGAAATTCATGCTCTATCATCATTAGCTCTCTCTTTTTTTGCATCATCTCCTCATAAACCTCTTCAGGAGACCTGAGTTTTTTGAGCGATTCAGAGACAGTATCACTTTTGGGTTCTTCTGCTTCACTCATCCTAATTTCGGGCTCCTCAACCAAGGATTCATAAAGATAGTCCTCTATTGGCATTCCCCCATAGAGTGGCTCAATATCAGGAGGACTCTCCCCTGGAATAGTCTTTGTCTTCTGAATAATTTCCTCATATGCTTCTTCTGCACTTTTTAATGATTTTGTCACAGTATCCTTTTCTTTAAACGGATCAGAAGGAGAGTATGGTATAACTGTTGGTGAAGGTTTACGTCCCCTCTGTACAGCTCGCACAGCCTCTGGTTCTGATTCTATACTGGCAGAGTACTCAGAGCCAGATGTTCTATGAGTTTCATCTATAACAGTGACCTCTTTCAGATCCTCTGAGGAGGAAACACCTTCATGTAGGGACAGTGGTTGTCCTTGGGTCCCCATCTTCTCTTCCTCAGAAGAGTCTTCAATGGTCGGAAGAGGTTGGGTCGGTTGTCTATGCTTCCCTTTGCGATAATGTTTGTCCCCAGCGACTTTCCTGTGGCTAGGGCTGCTATCACTATCCTCCTCCAGAGATGAGGCTGATGTAGGTGATGATTCTGGAGTAAAGCTAGATGCTTGAACACTAGATGAACCCTTTGATGCAGATTCTGTGATGCTCTCTACTTCTTCATCTGTGCTTTGTCTTTGTCTCATGACTGGAATTGCTTTCTTAAAGGTAGTCCTGGGCATTGTTTCAGGAACACTTTGATCAGTTGTGGTGTCAGTTTTTGGGAGGGCTTCCTTCCTAGCTGGGCTGTCTTCATTATCTGTGCTACCTTTTCTAGAAAGTGACTTGACTGCCACTGAAGTATTATCAAGCTCAGTCTCCTGGATAGTTTGTACATTTGTAAAATTCTTTTCTTTTTCATCTTCTGATACAGACATTTCTTCTTCATCACCCATACCCATTATCTGCTTGCGGATAAATTCTTCATCTTCCACAGAGGAGTCAGCACTTTCAGTTTTGATGTCCTCACTGCTGGATGAAATATTGCTAACCTTTAGTTTCCTTCTCTGGACTCTAGGTGATGGTGAGGGTGTAAGCTCACTTTCACTGCTCTCTTCCATTGCTTGGAAACTCAGTCTCCTTCTTTCAGCTTTAATCTCCTCTTTTACTGGCATGGATGTATCTGTATTTATATCTTCTTTGCTTGAATCGTGTAATATGGGTAAGATCTGAGGTTGATCTTTAGCATGATCCTCTGCTTTGGATTCAAGTTTAGTAGCTGTTACAGGGATAGCTACATTTTCCAATTGAACCTGTGCTGCTGGAAGAGAGTCCTTTCGTTTTTTATTAAACTCTTCTTTGTTTTCACCTTGATGCTAGAAATATGAAAAAGAACAAATATGTCAGAGCAGCAATGATTACAATACCTCTTTGAAAGAAACCAATTTCTGCACTAATGCTGTAGAACAATGCATTCCTCACCAAAGAGTTACTAAGTCACACTGATTAACAGATTGCACAACATGTATAAACAAGCTTAACGAAATATAGGCCCCTTTTGACTTAATCGGTGTTACTGAGTGTAGCGGGAAGGTGCATCTTTCCATAATCCTCATAAAGATGTCATTACAAGTATGGACAACTTTAATATCATCATCATTATTATTATAAGGTTCTCCAAACTATCTGGTTATTTTTTAAATTATCTGGATTTTATTAAGTTGAATTATTCATTTGCTGATACAAAATTTTTTCAATAAAGATAATCCAATCTTACTTGTATTATAGCATTTTCTGTAGGTTCTGCTTGTGATTTCACAGTTGAGATGATGTTGGTAATTTTGTCAGCGGACTTATCAGCAAATTCCTTGCTATCAGTTGCTGTGACTGGTTCAACTTCTGGTATCACCTGCTGTTCTTGTGACTTTGGTTGCACCAAAGATTTTGTTGGTTCTGTCAGGTTAGTGTGATCATCAACATGCACATCCTTAATCATCTTCTCAGGAACAGACAGCCGTGGCTTTGTTTGAGTCTCTGAAACAACTCCAGTCTCTACAACCGCTTCAGCAAGAGGGGTCGCACAGACAACTGTAGCTTCAGGAAGTGGAAAAGATGAAGGTGCAGCTTTACCTGCTTCAACTTCAATTTTTGGAAGGTCAGGTTTAGACTCTTCAGATTTGGGTGATTCTTTAACACTGCTGTCTATTTTCACCTCTTCTTTATTTTTCATGGTTACATTCTTGGGAACATCTGTGCTTGGTACTTCAACCTTCAGTGTTTCTTCTTCTGCTGTGATTGCTGTCAAAGGTTGTTTTTCTGCTGTGACAAGTGATACCTCTGCTGTTGTCGGTAAGGGTGTTGTCTCAAGCTCAGTTTCTGTTGAAGCTGTTGTAGCCATTGTTTCTGTCTTAGCAGATGTTGCTTCTACTTTTGTTTTTAGGGCTGAAACTGCTGGTACTGCCTCATTAGGGACAGAGATGGGCTGTGAAGGTCCAGGCATGGGCTCTGCCTTTTTGGTTGCTGGTGTGGCCTGGGTCTCTGACTTGGCAGGTACAGGTGAAGGTTGAGGCATTTTTCCTGAGTCTCCCAGTTGTCCTGACAAAGCCCTTTGAGTCTGGCAGTTCAAACATAGCCATTCCTTCTGTGACCAAACAAACACAACACAAGATTAGGAAACACAGTATGCAAAGATTACCAAAAAACACAAAGACAACTGAGAGCAACTGTAATATATTCATACTAATTATGGTCCTCATCCTAGTAATTTATTTGCTCAGCAAGATAACTGAAGCATTAAAGTCAGAACACGAGTCCTGAATGAATTAGCAGCTTTATTTGTGCTTCACACCAATGTTTTTTTTTTCATTAGCTTCTTCTACTCTCTAACTAGTCACATAAAATATTTAAAGATATTTATATGAATGACTAACACAGTAATGTCCTACCAGTGATAAAAGTTGTTATACTGTAATTTAAAAATAAATAAATGAGATATGGATTTTTTTTTACCAAATTCAAAAATTATTAGTAATAGTCAAAATGAAATTGTGAAGTATGAAATTTATTGCAAATTAGAACTTGTATTTTTTTCCTAAAAAGTGCAAACACAAAAATCCTATATTTTAGTTCAACACAGTTAGCTTTTGATCTGGCCTCCATGTAATACAAGTAAACGAACAGACCAAAACCACAGAAAAGAGTGCCCCAAAACCAAACCAGTGAAACAATGACATTTATGACAAATTGTCTAGTGAGCCGATCAACACATTACACAACGGATGTCTGTGTTAATATTTTGTGATACCAAAATCTGTGCTGAACTAATTAGCTGTTTCAGTTTCATAGTTTAAAAAAATCAGGAATTATAGCTGATCTGCTAAAATGAGATGAACCTTGAGCTCTGATAACACTAAACTTCCTTCTAGTAAAAAAAAAACTCAACGTTTAGTGTACACCGTTGTCAAAAACATATTTTGCTTATGCCATTAGTGTTTACACCTTCATGTTCAAGAGCGTTTTGTTTCACCCACAATGAATCTTGTGAGTTTCATGTTGTTTAATCCATATGCAGGTAACAATGTCAAGGGCCTTTTTTATCAGCTTTCAAAGCTACATTTGAAGATAGTTACAATGAGTTACCCTGCATTAAAACCCTCAAAATCAGCCTGACCTGGAACTGGATTATACAGAAAGGTTATTTTTCATTGTCACATACAAGGTGGAGCTATTAAATAACAAGACCGGATTATGTAAGTTCAATCAGCTTCAGTCTCACTTCATAAAAGTCTCACCTCATAATTCCTGTTTTTAAAATTGCTTTATGAAATAGAATTAAATGAAAATAAACACAAATTACTTAAATAAGACTGCCTTATGTATTTTCTCAAATACAGAAAAAAGCATGGAAAACAAAACAATATCAAACAGCTGGGTGATAACTAGACTTCTTGTATTTAAAATAGCTTTCCAAGTAATAATACGTCCAAATTACGAGTTGTGAGTGGACATTTAGCTCCCAGACAAGATAACACCTGACAGTTTTCACACTGACAAGTACTACAGACAGTCCAGCACAGTTTTGCATGCTAAGTAACACCACAGCACTTCAAGCAATCTAAATTCAGTCATCAAATATCTGTGCTGAAAAAAAACTGATGCAGATTTTTAATGAAAACAATTATTAATAAAATATTATCAACATGCTCATTAATGTTGCAATAGACCTTACATCACAGCAACAGAAATGCTTACCTTGCAAAACAGCTAATCACATTTTACAAGGAATGCTATTACATCAAAATTTAATCCTCTGAAGACATTTCCTACCACATCTAAGCTCCACTAATGGACAGTTAAGGAAGACAGAATCCATAGGCTGTCAATACATAAAGCTCTATGTCTGTACTAGCAACCTAGCAGACCAAATCACAGCAATGCGCCTGCCTCTGCAGAGCCAGAGAGAGCTGCTCTGATATAGGACAGAGGGGGTGTTTACACACACACACACCCTCTGAAAGACCACATAGTTTTAATTGCTTGTGTTAAATGTATTAGAACGTACTCTACATACATTTAGTACACTGTAATTATGCTATACAAAGGCCACATGTTCATACTAATCCATCCAAGCACTTCATAAATTGAAATATCTGGATGTGTGTCTAAACACATCTATTTTGCTTGATGTAGGATGCAGTGACAGAAACTAATAGCATAGTTCAGGTACAAATCTGTAGATCTGAGTTTTAGTAAGTGATCTAATTTACACTCAATCATATCCAGACTTGGGTGTGCTCTTACAGTCAAGCTGCATTCAAACAAGAACTGAAATGGCGGTATGGCTTCAGGGCTATTTATCTATTTGACTGTCAGCTGTTACACAAAAACCACCAGCCTAGATGTCATGAAATTTGGATAGGTGGAGCATGGGCTAAGAAAGAAGATGTTAAATTTTCAAAGAGATAAGAGTCACTTTCTTGCTTCTCTTACTTTTCATTTGTGAAAATGTGCTGCTTAAATGCCCTTTGTACAGTTTACTAAATATTATAATTGCTGTTTATAAATGACCAATTTGTTACTTAAATAAATAATACAATACATCTACTGCAAATAGAGCATGGCTGATGGTATAATGTGTTATAGTCAGAAACTGTGGGTAGAGGTACCACTGCAAGACAAACATAGTAAGCTGCATTCATGTAATTTCAAACTGAGAAATATTAACTGGAAACAAAATTACAACCAGTGAAAACATATTCATATAGTCTTTGATGTATAAAGCCATAAAAATGGAAAACACTTCCAGACTTAGAGGAAAGCTGATACTGATGTGTCCAGTATGACTGATAGTGAGATGATTTTGTTCAGTCAGTTGTGGTTCAGTCAGGAGGATGATAATCCTATTTGTTACCAATAGTAACAAACAATACCTCATCAGCAGAGTGCATGATGCTGATAATTGTGTAAACTAGAAAATGATTTAAGCCTCTATTTCATGTGATCTGATGCAAGCTCAGCAACAAACACTAACTAAAAAAGGTAAATCTAAAAACCTGAATCTAGGAGGAGGATAATTACCTTTTCTATGTGGAAATTTAAGACACTGCCTTAAATTAAATCTAACTCATCTAGAATACAGGCATCTGTGCTGAAAAACCTTTTAGGTCCAAGTATTGTACTTGTAGCGACAATATAATCCCCACTTCTCCAAAACCTTCTGTCATTCTTACAGGATAAAATCATGTTTAATAAAGAATATGATCCTGTTGCCTGTGTATGCTAATCAGCAAATTCATGTCACTGCCAAGGCTATTCACATAATAAATTAATAATCAGAAACTCCAGCTCTTTCTGCTTGTCTGATCATCTTGTAGGCCCAAAGCAGTATGGTCTTATGGGAAGCACTTGAAATGCAGTGAAATCAGGAGATGAAATCCCACGTTGTCACAACCAAAATTCTAACTTTAGTTCTAAACTGGATAAAATATGATCAATCCCTCCAAAGTGACAATTTTTTGAATAAACATAATTACAGGAGATATTTACAGTCTTAATATTTCTGACATTCCACCAGTCAGCAGCGTTAATTGACCCTTTTCAACCAAAGTAATGAACGCCTGGACTGACAAACGGCAGAAGTATGCAAACAATGAAATGCACTTTTGCACTATGTATTAAATGTCAGACAAATCAGATGTGATAAACAAGCACACTTCTCACTATACCTGTCTTGCATCTGATAACTCATTTAACCTCCCAATACAAAATCTGAAAGCAAGGCAAAAAAAAACCCTTCAGTCAAGAAAAAAAGACCTTATCCTATCACATCATCTTTCAGTGCCAGTCATTGCCTCAAAGCCACACAGTCTCAGTGCCATGCATCAGGGCCACAGAGCTTGGAAAGTCGCCATCATTCTTTTGTTTAATTAAATCTATTTTATGAGTAAAGAGCAGGAGCTCCTAGCAGAGCACTGTGGGAGAGGCTGCTACACATGATTAGCCTTTGAGCTAGATTATCAGACTTTGACAGTGACAGCAGTAAGGAAAATAGGCTTTGGCACACAGGTGTGCTGCATTAGGCTAAATATGCTGAGCTTTTCAATACTTTCCCTGTTTAAGTTGTTTAAAGGAAAAAAATAAGGTGCCTTTATGCAACAGCTTAAAAACCACATTAAGCAGAGGTTGCTTTCACACTTTTAGATTTTAAGTTAGCAGAATATTTTACCTCAATGAAAATGTTTTGTTGGTATTTATATGCTCTATACATATTTGCGATAGCTGCTCTCATACCTGAATGTGGGTGCACAATACTATTAGTGGTTGGTACGGTAGGTGTTTGTTTCAACAGAGACACTTCAAATAAAACAGGAAGCATCTTTTACTCTTTCCACACAAATTAATAATTTTAATAATATACTGTAAATATTATTTGTTTCTTCTGAGACACCTGTCACAAGTTATCTTAGTGTTCCTGAAATGTACAGGAACACTAATCCTACTGTATCTCTCAGCCTCTCTTCTATGCTTTCCTGCTGTTGTGTCAGAGCTAGTAAAGTTCTTATTGATTTTCTGGCAAATGCCTTTAGCACAGGCTGTAGCTTGCTAATATGCTTGGCTTTCAGCAGCCCCCACAGAGCGGTGCTACTAATAAATCATGCCCTCTGATAATAGAGAATCTTGACCTACTAATCTGTAATAAGCAGAGTGCCTCACTCTAGAGACAAGGAAATATACCCATGTTTTTTTTCCATTCTGATGGCTGGTGCAGCAGCAAAACCATTATTTGATGGCAGAGTGCAGTGGGGATGAAGACTGGTGTGGGACAGTCAGTATGATGGCGCGCCAGGGCTAGAATGCAAAGACACTAAAAATACAGGAGACTGTGAGGTAAATCAGTAGAACTGAACCTCTTAAGGGAGGTCCTGTTCCTTCTTCTCTGACAGAAAGCTTTGTTTAAAAAAGCACCATGGATCCTTTTCAGGGAACTCAGTACAGCTTGAAGCACAGAGCCCAGGCTATTCAATCCAAAGCAAATAAAGTAATAGAGGAACTTGTATTAGATCAGTGACAGTGAATAAATACAGACACCGATCTTACTTAAATATAAAATAATTAAATATTTTTTAGTCATTGTCAACATCAAGCAGGCACTTATTCAGCTTTATTATGGGTAGCCTTAGTGGGCCTTCTGAAAACGGATGTTATGAAAGATTAGGTATTTAGCAGGTAGGTTGTTCTTCATCTCTCCTCAGTGTGACTATTTTTTACACTGTCAGCAGGTGTATTAGGGGATGCCCCCTTCTTAGTGTATCTCCTTCTTCTCACATGATAGCTGAAAAATTCTTGACATGATTTGGTACCTAAAGGTGAGCATAAACTAAGCATTTTATTTATAGTCTACAAAATGTATTTTTTAAAGTATATTTTTTTAATAAACACATTTTTATGAACTAATTGATGCAAAATGAAGTGTTTCCACAAGTGCAAGTTTGAACATTAATATAACTATTTACTACGTAAAGATACAGTGGAGCAATGACATTCTTAGCAGACAGAAGCTACATTAATTCTGTGTATTTTGTAATCCAACCTTCTCCTATTTATTGTTTCTATAGCCAGTCTGACCATTCTGGTGCGTGCACATTGTTCCCTGCAAGAGTAAAAGTGAAAACAAAAGAAAGTTGGCAGACATCAGTCCAGAGAATTTAGCTAGCACTCCCAAAAAGCAAAGCATAAAAAAAACAAAATTTAAATATTTTACTATGACATATATGTAATGTTAACTTGTTTAATTTTAGTTCAGTGTTAGTCCACTGCTGTTTTGCTGCTTTCATCTGCTCTCTGTTTCACTATGTGTTAGCAGTGAGGTAGCAGTGAAACAACAGCTGGGGTCCTAAATAAAATAACAATGATAATAAAACTACACTCACCAACTGAAGTGACATAAACTAAAGCAAAATACTAAATTGATCTGCCAGTTTCTGTCATCTTCTCTTTATGCTCATCTACACACATATGTCCCAAAAGGCATATACAGTCATGTGAAAAATCAAGTTTTCACAGGACTCTATGCAGTCCTGTAAAAATTAAGTACACCCTTACTGCTGCATAGGAACTAAAAGGATAAATAGCAGCCAAATGCTGCTAATCAACTGTACTTGATTAAGTAATTATCAGCCTGTTTAACACATCTATAAAAGCAGACGTTTTGGTAGTTTGCTGGTCTGGAACATTTAGGTTTGACCTAACACAATGCCACAGTCTTCTCAGGAATGGATGTCCCAGCAAATTCAATCTAAGTTCAGACTGTGCAATGCTTAGATAAATCGCAAAAAACAAGTCAAGAGGGACACCTCAGACTCTACAGACCTTGGTTAGCATGTTAACATTTTAAAGTTAATGGCACTACAATTAGAAAAAAGACTGAACAAGTATGGAACTGGGCTTGTTTTGTAGCCAATTGCCCTTGCAGTCGTTGAGTTGACCATGAACTCCTCTGTATACACAAATATTCTAGAGTTAAATAAGAGGTGATCTGTCCAACAACTAAAACTTGGCCAAAATTGAGTCATGCAACAAGACAATGATCCCACACATAAATCTAAAAAAGAATGTCTAAAAATTAAGAATCAAGGTGGCCCAGTCAAAGTCCAGAACTCAACTTGATTGAAATACCGAGGCAGGACTGTAATACCATAAAAGCTGTGCATAAACAAATGCCTGCAAACCTCAATGAAATGAATCAACACTGTAAAGAAGAATGAGCCAAAGTTTCTCCACAACAATATGAGAGTTTGATAAAGTCATAGAGAAAATTATTGCTTCAACTTATTACTGCTGTGAAAACTCTCTTTTTCATATGACTGTACAATGTGCTTATCAATCAGTGAATATATATATATATACACACACACACACACACACATATATATATATATATATATATATATATGTATGTGTGTATGTGTGTATGTGTATGTGTGTGGGTGTGTGTGTGTGTGTGTGTGTGAGTATATATATATATATATATATAAAATAAAATCCCCTCTCGCCCCTGTGGGCCGTCT
>VUQH01032552.1:0-17523 GCA_015106775.1 Etroplus canarensis | reverse complement strand
CTCTTCTGCATACCTTTGCTGTAAGGAGTGGTTATTTGAGTTACTCTCAGCTCGAAGCTGTCTGGCCATTCTCCTCTTCGTCCTGCAAACTGCCACTCACTGGATATTTTCTCGTTTTCTGACCTTTCTCTGTAAACCCTAGAGATGGTTGTGTGGGAAAATCCCTGTAGATCAGCAACAAGTCTGGCAACAACAACCAAGTCGCATAAATCTAATTTCTTCCCCATTTTGATGCTCAGCTGGAACTTTGGCAGGTTGTCTTGACTACATGCATAAATGCACTCATTTGCTGCCATGTGACTGGCTGATTAGATATTTGCAATGATGAGCAATTGAACAGGTGCACTTAATAAAGTGGCCAGCAAGTGCACAGGCTGTATGTAATACCTAAATTTCACGTCATTCATTTTAAACCACCTCTAAGCCCATGCTCTATATTCAGAGGAAACCCTTTAAAGCAGTGTTTTTTTTAAGGCATGCTGGAAAACAACAACAGAAAAAAACACTATATGATTACTGTTTTGGCATAGTTCGAAGTTTAAGGAGCAGTCCTAATTGTTATTAACAAGATTTGTGCTTTTCTTCATGACTTTACCTTCTGGTTTTTTAAATGAGTTTATTTAAAAAAATACCTGAAAACATTCAAGTAAGGTCATCAAGTCTGAGTAAAACTGCAATAAAAGATCAAAGTGGTCTGCAGGTTTGAGGTGGTGTTATAAGTTATTTCTTTAGGTGTCCAAACTGTCTTTCACATGAATTATTTAATCATTTTTTTCTGTAATAAAGGATGAAATGGAAACTTGCCATGGCCAAATTTGGAGAGCCAGTACAGTACAGGTCTGTTTGGTCAGTCTGTGTATATGTTGTCCTGTACATGCTGATATAAATATTTTTATGAAGATTTATTGGCTGCCTGGATCCCAGCACTCACTGCAAACACCACGTCAACCCTCTTCTGCTCTTCCAGCATTTCATAAGTCCTGTCTCCACCTGTAGGCTCGGATTCCCCTGTGGTGGAGTTTATCATTGTCACTCCCCAGTCTCCTCTGTGCTGAGCTTGGTGTTTGCTTGCAGGGAGTGTCTGTCTCAGACACCAAATAAACTCATTGCTATTCTGCATCCATTTAACAACCCATCAATTCCAGGTGTAGGTGGCCAACTAAATTACATTCCCTTTACTTACCTGCAGTGCACTACTGTATGATACTATGTATTTAACTGCTTTCATTTTGTCAGGTCCACTCTTGGCCTCCTATGATCTGTGCTGACTTGCTTTATGGCCTGTTATTTTTTATGCGTATTGTTCTGCAGTGGATACTCTGGCTAATTTTTATGGTCCATTGTTTTGCCTCGCTGATTATAGATCATGTGAATGTCAGTGCTAATGAAGTGCCTTTTTGGTATAAAATAATGTGAAAAATGAGCTGAAGTGAACTAAGCTAGAGCAAATAAATGAATGACTATCTTGTACAGGGCAGTTTCTGACTATGCCATTTAGGGATTCTGCATGATGAAATGGACTGAATACTGTTTCTCCTTCAATATTGAAGTTAATTTCAATATGTAATCAGGAAATAGTGTTCTCTCTAGCAGTGAGTGGTAATTGAAATGAACCGCATCAAAGATGGTGAAGCCGTTGTGGAAGGTTTTGTTAAAACCTGCTGTTTATTTAAATCAAGTTCTCCAAAGCTAGGAAAGTGGGCCAGCTAGTGAAGTGTGAAACTGATGGGCTAATGCTGTTGATTTTAATGTGCGATTGTACAAACTTGGTGTGAAAAGCACTGTCGCCAGTGTGGAGTTTTAACAGACTTGATTGCCATTATCAGCTGAGACAAGTGCAGCTCGACAAGCTGTTCAGCATTCCTCAGCAGAGTGTGGTGATGATGTACTGCTACAAAATACAGCAACTTCTCTGCTTTACAATTCACTGTCACTACAGCTCTTCTTCATCTGAATTAATAAAAAAGGGTTAAATGATTAACTACATATCTAGGCTCTCTGTATGAAATATTACTTAATTCTGGTAGTTGTATCTGGTGCTCACAGTAGGTAATGGTTAATTTACTATGCTAATATTGTTTCAGAAATTGTGCTGAGATCCACGTATTACACTGGAGAAACCTATCTGAATGCCCTTGGATTTACACTCAGCTTAAAAAAATATAGAATGACTGAAACAACCAGATGGTCTGTGGTTCTGTGAAAATGTCTATTTTTGTCTACTGCTGGGTCATGTATTCCCAAAGAGCTCACCAAGGTAGTGAAGCTACATTTCTACTGACAGAAACATTCAGATTTCTGTTCCTTTTGTCATTCTCTTATCTTCGTCTGTGTCAAACAGACCTGGAGCAAAAAAAGAGGATCAGCACATCACTTATGTCTTTTTTATTGCAGTTTATCTGCATAACGTAAGCACAAATCAAAGATGGTGAATAAGTATAGGGTTGTGTCAAACTACGGCTTCAGAATTGAACGCAACCTTCTGACACTTGCACAATCTGAACACGAGTGAAGCATTATCTTCACAAAGGTTTAAAGCATTTGTTGCAGGGCTACAGCATTGGATTACATTAGGTTGCACAGGTATTGCTGGTATTATGGCAAACCCCTGTAGATAGTTGACACTGTGATTTGCAGCAGGTGCCTAATGGTATGAAACCATAATTGTAAAACATCTGACAGATGTATCTGGCGAGTAGTTAATAACAGGAATGATCAAAGAGTGACAGAACAGGCACAGACTCCATTCACATAATGGCCACAGGGAGCCAAGAGCAACAAGGCTAATGTGTGACAGCGAGAGGCAGGAAGATTGTTTTTTTGATTGAGCTGTGCAGCATTAAAAAGGCTCAGCCTTAGCTCACATGCAGTGATACTCAAACTATACAATTTGCCATGTGGAGTAAAGGACATAAAACAACAATTGATGTGAAAATGTGTTAAAAGGATAAGGCTGAAAATACACTCATCAAGTCAATGTGTCTATTGTAATATGTGCAGTAAAAATTTAAATTCTTCTCTCACTTTTGACTCTGAATGACATTAACAAGGAAACACCGTGTATAAAAGAGAAATATGTATAAAAACTCTCTCTCAGCACTTTCCAGCTTTCTTACCTTTCCTATGGCTTTCAGAAAAAAAAGCTAATTTTCTCCCACTGAGAAGCGTTTTTTAAAACTTTCATTTGAGAAAAGGCTCGGGCAGCTGGACATTGTGGTTTAGAGCAAATGTTATTAAAACTGGTGTGGAACGTTCATTTGTTGGGCACTGAGCTGTTGCTCTAGTGAGTGCTTACACCACCAGTTACTTTTTGTGGGACTGACTAACTAGTGCTAATATTTATTAAATGAACAAAAATGCTAATCAGTGCAATATTAGGGTTTGCAGATGATTTTTTGGAAAAACACTGGGGGCCTGGGCACACAAGGAGGAGTAAGCAATAGTATGTCAGGGTTTGGCTATAAAGACAACACTTCATTGTGACGGTGGATGGTTGCAGACCCAAAAGCAGACTGACGCAGATGTAAAAGTTAAAGGTGGTTTAATTAACAAGATGCAAAGAAACATTGCTCATAAAGATCATGGAGAATGTGCAAGGCTTTGAATTTTAGAGGGGTAAGTCCCCCAGAGAAATCCAGAGGTGAGTCCAATTTCCTTGGTGAATGGCTTTAATCCAGTAATTAGTCTTGGTCCCAGAGAGAGTGGGTCAGCCAGGGTCTTGCAAGCTTATCCGGGTGGGCGTCTTGGTCAGGAGTAACAGAGAAGCGGGCAAGTTCGTGGAGCAAAATGTGGCAGAACAAAACAAGAACACAACTTATCCAGGCTTACTACACAGTATGTAGTTTAACGTTCCAGCAGAGTGTGGAGGTAATTGCTTGGCTTAAAAATCCAGCTGATGGATCATCAGGAACAGGTGAGTCACCACACTCCACCCCAGACATGCCTACACATAGGACTAAGCAATAACAGTTAATGAGCCCTGCCCAACCCTAGACAGAAAGAGAGAACTCAAGAGAGAGAAAAGATAGAAGGGCATTGCCATGAATAGATCCTCATCAATTTACTCATGGCATTTTTTGACAAATAAAAAAAAGACACTTATCTATCTGGTACTAAGGCATGTACAGATAGCGAAGTGGTACACTATATTGAGAAAATGATTGGGCCACACCTCTTAACTCTGGTGTTTCTTTCAGTCCCATTGCCACAGGTGTATAAAATCAAGCAGTAGGACGTGCAGTCTGCCTTTACAAGTATTCTTGAAAGAATGGGTTGTTCTAAAGAGCTCACTGAGTTCAAGCATGGTACTGTAAAAGGATGAAGTTGCATCATCAAGTCCAATGCAAAGTGTCAGATGCAGTGGTGTAAAGCACACTACCAGTCCGGAGCAGTGGAAATGTGTTCTGTGGAGTGATGACTCATGCTTTTCTAGCTGGCAGTCTAATGAACAATGTTGGGTTTGGTGAATGCCAGGAGAACATTACCTGTCTGATATTGTGCCAACTGTAAAGTTTGGTGGAGGAGGGATAATGCAGTGGGGTTGTTTTTCTGGGGTTGGTCTGGGTCTCTTAGTTCCAGTGATGGAAAATCTTCATGCTTCCAGCTTACCAAATTATTTTGGTATTATTCTGTACAATTCTATGCTTTCAAATTTTTGGAAACAGTTTGAGGAAAGTTCTTTTCTGCTCCAGCAAAACTGTGCCCCAGTGCACAAATCAAGGAGGCATGGTTAGATAAGCTGGTGTGGAAGAAGTTGACTGGCCTACTCAGAGCCCTGACCTCAACCTCATCCAACACCTTTGGATAAACTAGAATGAAGACTGTGTGCTGAATGCTGTTCTGGATGAATGGGCAAAAACCACCATAGACATGCTCCAAAATCTTGTAGAAAAACTTCCTAGAAGGGGGGGGGGAGTCCTAACACAATATTAATGCCTATGGATTTAGAATGGGATGTCATAAAAGCTCCTGTAGGTGTAATGCGTAGGTGGTTCAGTATTTTTTGTCCATATAGTGCATCACATGCCTAAACTCTTGTTTCTAACCACAGTGGAAGGGCAAAATTGGATTGACATACGTCTTTGATTTACATCCGGTCTGCCATCGTCTACTGTCACCCTATTCCTTATTTCCTGGCATGTCCCTGTCCCAGCATTCTCAGCTCTGCTGCTCCGGGAGGGACTGCGTAGGAGTGACAGACAGTTAGTAGTGACACCCTAAATCAGCCGTAAAGTCTGATCAAAGTACCGCATTGTTGGACTGAAATTGGACTTGGGCTGGCTGCGGCAAGCTCAGTATGAGGGAAGTTTCTGTCCTGTCTGGTTTCATTTCAAGCCCAGCATTTTGAATGATTCATCATAGGGACTGTGGAAATGATGAGGGAAAAGTTCAATTAGGGAGTGACAAATTCTTGGTTGAGCTGTTTCTACCAGAGGGGGCTAAGAGGTGTTGTTATTCAAATACAGGGCTTAAGTCTTCGAATGCTCAGTAGTAGCTGTTTCTGTTCTGACTAGCTTTTCCACTTCTTGCACTTCCGTTTTCTTTTCTTTGCCCAACATGAATTAGAAATAAGCACCTGACTATTTAATTCACAGTCTGTAGTTGGAGGAAATATACTTCCGAACCAAAGTCAAAGGCAAAAGTGACCACTAAATTAAAGTGCATGTGATATTGTGCACCTTTGAAATGTCCTCTGTTTCTAAGGACTGACTGAAGATACAGGATACTCTCTGAATGGCATCCAAAGCTATCTCGGCTGTTGCTATGTTGGACTGTTGCTATGGAGTATGGAGTCTTCTACCTTCGCCTTGAGATGGACAGCTGGAGCCTCACCACAGGGAGGAGCCCTTTCTCTCTCTTCCTCCTGTGTGATCTTTTCTGAGAAGTCCAGCCTGAGGGAGTCAGTGGGGGTTCCTTCTTCACAGTGATAAAAATAAAACAGTGACTCACACCTACTGAGACAGAAGGAAACTGACCAAGTTCAAGAAGTGACTAATGTATACAAGTTTTGTAGTAACGTTCTCTGCAGCTCCCAACAGATCGAGGCTGTTAATGCAGAATTGCTGCCTTTTTATTCTTTAGCTTTGTGAATGTTAAATTACCCCATAGTTCTTTTTAAAGGCCTCAAGCCAAGGAGAATATCATTGAGCTTTGAATTTTGCTCAGAGGTTTGAAGTACTAAAGAAATTACGACAAAAGTTTACTTTAGATGTAAAATGACAAATGGTTGCTTAGGAGCTTGTGATGTCAAACATCCAAGGCCATTGACTATAATGTATTTAACAGAGAGTGTAATGATTAATAAGACTGGCTTCACTGGATGTTAAAAGAAAGAGTTACTTAAATATTCTGTTTATACTGGACAGCCAGTGTTAAAGAGAACTCTGATTTTAATTATTTTTTTCATCATGGCAAGAGAGATGGGATTTATTTAGGGATGAGTGTCTTCATTGTGATATCATGGAATTGCATAAAAACAGCACAAAGCTTGATGGACGTTTTTGCAGGTCATATCTACCGTTGTCAACTTTTCTTGGTTAAAGTGTTAGGGTCACATGGTGTGAAATGAAAATTGTAGTAATAACATGTAAAATTACTTAAGGAAATGGCCGTTTTAGGATACTAGGCTAGTGAGTCTATGGGAAATGCTTGAAGAGGTAGTGCACTTTTTGTGAACTAGTCACTGTCATGGTTTTTGGGTCATCATGTTATTTCCTATTTTATTTTGTAATCATTAGTTCCTGTTTATTATTGTCAATTTAAATTCCTGTGATAATTTTCTATCCTTGTTTACTGTTTGTCCTGGACTACTAGTTTCACCTGTGCCTCAGACCTGTTCCTTGTTCCCTAATCACTCACCCCAGTATATATACGCCACAATTTTCTTTGTTCTCTGCCAGATTGTCTTGCTCAGTTTTTTCAATCCTTACAGCCTTCCTAGTTTCCTTAGAGTGTCTTGGATTTCCTAGTTAGTTCTTTTGTGCTAGACCTTTGAACTGTATTTGAATTGAGAGTTTTTCCTGGTCCTATTTGGGTTTGTTTGCCTCTGACAGATTCTTGGACTGTGGTTGTGGACTTTAAATCTGTCTCCTGGTGTCTTGCTTTTGGGACCACCTTCTCCGGTACTTGTTACAGTCACAAAATGTACTTTACTGATTCATGTTAGTAATGTTTGTGTACATGGACACAACAAACAGCTACCACAGCTTCTAGTTTCAGGCTTTCATATGTTTTATTTATGTGCTTGAATTTTGTTTTTGCTCACCCTTTGATTTGGTTTAAGCACCAAACACCTGGTATCTTGCAATAGTGTAAGTTTATTTAATAATTTTTTCTGGCCTTTTATGTGTCATTTCACATCATGCATAGTGTGTTTATCTTGTAAAATCACCAATGACAAACTTAAACTGCAAAAACATGACAAGCACAATGTGCCTGAAGTGGCATACTGTTATTCCTCCTTTTCTGTAAATGGTTGTATTGTTTTGTCTCATTGTGCATATCTTTTTGACATATGTTATAACAAAACAGCAAAACTGCTGATACGATCCAACATTTTACATGTATCCTTAACCTGAACTTGAGCTTTACGTAAAGCAATATTAGGCAGAACTGTTCAATGGCTATTCATGATGGCTGAACATAGTGGTACCATGTGGAACCTCACTGTGATATAGGTGCATAGCCAACATAGACAGCAAACTGCAAAACTAAAGAGTACTGCACCATCTTAGCACTTGAACTTCTAGTATGTTGTCAGACTCAGTGGATAGCAAAAATTAAAATCGATGCAGCAGATTTAGACTTTTTTTTCCTCTACATTATGCTGTGTAAGTTGCTGCTTATGTAACCTCCAGCAGAGGTTAGGAACAGGCTAGAAGACAGTAACCTCCCTTCTGTCCAGCTCCTCATAGATTTCTTTATTTCCATGAATAAATGAGGATGGAGAGCTGAGCAGTTCCCTTTTAAACGATGGCTGTCTCTGAGGTTATGTTTTGTATACTTCTAAAATGCTTTACCTTATTACTTTTCCATTTTTTTGTACTTAAAGAGTGGATTTCTTTGAAATGCAAGACATCAGACAGACTGCTTGGATCCTGAGTCATACCTGTGGTTTAGTAAAAACTATAAAAAGCAATTTAATGTTCCAGGAAAAGATTGTGGATTTGATTAAATAATTTATACATGTCGTATCTCACTTAAAGTTTGAAGTCCCTTCTGACTTTTTTTCACTACTTTGTCAAGATTATATTTGTCTATGATATTTTATGATATTTAGTTTGCCTACTCAAACCTTAGTATTGCTTTTAATCCTACAAGCAAATTTTGGAGAGAAAACAAATGAAAACTAGGCTGTCAAATTACAAATATATAGTCATATGAAAAAGTACCTCTTCTTTCAGTTCTAAGATTTTATGCTTCAGTGATTATTAAAAAATCATCTATTCATTAGCAGATCTTATAATTAGGTAAATACAGCCTCAGACAAACAAGAATGCATGGCATGCTACACTGTATCATTAATTATTTAGAAGCAGTATGCAAACATTAAGAACACCCTTACTACTTTTAAAGGAATTAAAAGAGTAGCAGCCAGGTACTGCGAATAAATATACCTTCAGCTGCTTCCACGTATTTTCCCAAAGGGGTCACCGCAGCAGATTAATCCATATCGTAATTTGGCGGAGGTTTTACGCCAGATGCCCTCCCTGACACAGCCCTCCATTATGAGAGGGGCTTGTATCCCCACCTGGATTCAAACCAGAGCCCTTTCGCTTGTAAGGCAAATGTGTGAACCACTACACCACAGGGACACTTAGGTACTGCAAATGCACTTATTATTAGTCATCAGCCAGTGTGACCACCTCTTTAAAAGCAGATGTTTTGGAATTTTGCTGGTCTGGAGAATTCAGGTGTGTTTTAACACAATGTCAAGGAGGGAAGACAACAGCAATGTTACTGCTCATTAGTCAGAGGAGGGTTATCGGGCCATTTCCAAACAATTTGAAGTCCATCATTCTATAATGAGGAAGACTGATCACAAGTGGCAAGAGAGTTACTTATTTTTCCCAGGACTGGACATTTTATTTCAGCACCGTTGCACTGTCCCTCCACAGAGACTTGAAATAAGAAAGAACACTAATGCCAGTGGGTAGTAATAGAAATTTAACAGTACATTTACTACTTTACTGAAGTACAGATTTAATGTACTTGTACTTTATTTAAATATTTCTATGTTGCACTATTTTCTTCTTGTATGCTTTGATGCTAATATTATACTTTGTTCTCCATACCATTTTAAAACTTTTGTTACTTATTCTTTTACAGAGAAATTGCATTGTTATAGATCAAGCTACCCAGCAAGATATTGGTAATAAAATCACTAACAGCTGAAACATGATGTAGACATCAATAAATTAATAATTAAGATCCGAGAACACCATTTTTGTACATATTCTGAAAGTGCCATTCTACATAATGGTACTTTAAATATAAACAGCTCAAAAAATTAGAGGAACACCTTCTGATCAGAGTACAACATCAAGTCATTTAAACTTCTGGGATATTGATCTGGTCAGTTAAGTAGCAGAGGGGATTGTTAGGGGATTGGCCCCCAAAACAGGAATGGTTTTACAGGTGGAGACCACTAAAAATTGTAGTGCCACTACTGGTTACATGAAGTGATACCTGGACCCTAAAGAGGTTGCACAGGTAGTCCAACTCCTCCAGGATGCCACATCAACACGTGTCACTGTCAGAAGGTTTGCTGCGTCTCCCAGCACAGTGCTAAGAGCATCGAGGAGATTCTAGGAGATAGGCATTTACTCCAGGAGTGCTGGACAGGGCTGTAGAAAGTCTTTGACCCAACAGCAGGACTGGTACCTGTACCTTTGTGCAAGAAGGAATGGGATGAGCACTACAAGAGCCCTACAAAGTGACCTCAAGCAGACCACTGGTGTGAATTTCTCTGACCCAGCAATAGGGAGACTGTTGAGTGTGAGATTCCATGAGTGTGGCCTGAGGGCCCGATGTGCTCTAGTGGGCCCTATGCTCACTGCTCGGCACCATGGAACTCGATTGGCATTTGCCATAGAATAACAGATTTGGCATGTCCACCACTGGCGCCCTGTGCTTTTCATAGATGAGAGCAGGTTTATTCTGGGCACATGTGACAGACATGAAAGGTTTGGGAGAAGCCGTGAAGAACATTATACTGGCTGTAACATTGTTCAGCATGACCGATTTGGTGGTGGTTCATTGATGGTCTGAGGAGGCGTATCCATGGAGGGATGCACAGACCTCTACAGGTTAGGCAAAAGCACCCTGACTGCCATTACATTTTAGGATGAAATCCTTAGACCCACTGTCAGACCCTATGCTGGTGCACGACAATGCCTGGCCTCATGTTGTGAGAGCATGCAGGCAGTTCCTGGAGGATGAAGGAATTGATACTGCTCGGACTGCGCAGAGGCTCAGTGATGCCCTGGTCCAGATCTGGGAGGAGATCCCCCAGGACACCATCCCTTGTCTCATTACGAGCATGCCCCGATGTTGTCAGACATGCATACAAGCACATGGGGGCCATACAAACTACTACAAAGTACCATTTGAGTTGCTGCAATGAAATTTCGGCAAAATCACCCAGACCGCAGCATTATTTTTTTCACTTTGTTTTTCAGGATGTCTTTGAATGCAGCTCTCTGTAGGTTGATAATTTTCATTTCCATCAAACAATGTGGCATCCTATCATTCCTAACACATTACCCAGTCCATATCAGTATAGATATCCAGCATGATTTTTCCGCCAATGAGATCTGATGTGTTTTCAAGTGTTCCTTTAAATTTTTTTGAGCAGTGTATTTTGATTATAAAACTTTTACAGTATTAAGCCACTTCAGTAGGTTTATAACTTTTACTTAAGAAATCTAAATCCCTTTTTCTACTTTCAACTTTTCAACTGTTGTGCAACACCACTTTCATGTAATAGGACACAGTGCTGCACATGAGCCTGAAAATTGTTTTCTATGCCAATTTTCAACACCTATTTTACTTCTGAGAAAATATTCTGATTTCCTGTGGCCTCTTTCCCGCCTTGTTCTTGGTTCCTCTTGTGACACCCTACTTAAAAATCCTGGAAACACCCTTACGCCCAAGAACAACTTACTGTTTCACATTGGCTCTGCTGCTGTGCACAAAGATCAAGCCTGCAAGGACATATTCAGCATTCAGTGCACCTACCTGGGGCAGCTGTTTTGATGGAGACCAGCCCAAACTGTGCCAGCTGCTTCGGTCCTCTTCTGGAGTGAAACCAGCATCATCAAGGCAGCCCTCCATGGACTATATAAAATAGGCAGAAAATTTCCACACCTGATTTCACTGTTGCTTTGCTGCCAATCCTCACAACAAAACTGGCACTGAGATATTCAGAGCCAGTAGTGGGTGCACTGTCTCAAACAATTCCCCATCACCAACTGTTGTTTCAGTGCAAATTACTGCTTGCTCAAAGAGAAAATTTAAGATCAAAACTAAGCAAGTTTTTTTTTTTGGTGAATTTAGTCTGTGTGTGCATGGACTCCTGTTTTAGGTCCTCATATAACACCTGGTTTCCCTCAGTAGAAGAGTTTACTCTTAACCCCTGCTGCGTGGGTGTTTGAATTCTTAATCACTCTCAGAGCAGCAGCTGTGGCTGATGCTCTTTGTATGAATACCACCCGCTTGTGTTTCATGAAGCAGGGCCAGAATACAGATGAGCCCTATTTAAACCCGCGAACACCTCCCTATTAGTTTCCTCATGATAATGTGTGCTTCCCTGTAGTAAATGACACACCTGCTTTGGGTGTTTTCAGTTCTTGGGTGCATTTGTCCTTCAAAGTCAGACCTCTTTTGCTTGTTTTCTTCCTTGGTCATTAAACTGTTTCCTTTTTGCCTTCCCTTTTCTCCATTGTTCCCTGGCTTTCTCTTCCCCCCACCCAGTGACAGGTCAGATCTTTGAGTAGCTCCCTCATGTTGGACTGTAACAGGGGTCATCAGGTCTCTCACTGTGCTTTCACTGGCAGGCCATCACTCAGCACCACCGCAGGGAAAACAGACAAGTGTTAATACCTCACACCAACACAATAGCCCCCACCCACAGGTACTTGAAGTTTATTTGAAAAGTGAACTTTGAATAGAGCATGAGATGGCTGAAACAAAGTTATTGTAGTGTACTTGGAGAGGGCTATAAAACTCTTTATGACTGGCTCAGTTGTACCATACTCTAGAGTCAACTTCCAACTAGCTTACTGTATCACCCACAAGTGTACATTATCTCTGCCGAAGTGAGGTCAGTATTGTTAGCCAGTCTTTGTTGTAACATTTTATTTTAACCACGCCATAACAATTCACAAGTGGTGTATTAATGGCCCATAAATAGGAAAGACAAGGCAAGGCAACTTTGTTTTTACAGCACATTTCATACCCAAGGCCATTCAAAGTTCTACATATTCAAATGAAAGATAGTTATACCAAGAACAATTTAAAACAATTACATAAAAATATCAAAATGAGGTTAAGAAAATCATTTTTTAAAACCAATCAAACTGAAAGCAGTAAAACTCAACAGAAATGAAACCTGTGCACAGAAAAGCATGATAAAAATTTGAGTACACAAATGCATGCCTAGATGGAGTCTGTGCAAAAACTTCAAGCACCTGATTCCACTAGAAGGCAGCTTAATAACTAAAAGCTGATTCCCTGTGCTTTTTGTTAGTCCCAGTAGGAGAGCTAATAGACAGACCCTTGATTATTTGAGGTCTAACAGAATTTAACAGTTCAAAAATGACAGTTTTTGCAAAAATGCTGACAAAAACAATAAAAGGCTAAAAACATCACACACAATCTTAAAAGCCATCACTAGCTTCCAGTCCATTTTAAAATGATTTGAATTGTCTTTAGATCAGTCAAAGTTATGTAGCCAAACTTAAGTAATACAAGCACAATGAATGACATAAAACACTCACTGACCACAAACCTTGCCAGTACTGGGTTGAACCCCAGTCAGAACTGTCTTAATTGTTTGTGGCATAGATTCAACAAGGTGCTGGAAACATTCCTTGGAGATTTTGATCCATATTGCTATCATGCAGTTGTGGCTGCAGATTTGTTAGCTGCACATCCATGAAGATGATCTCCCATTCCACCACATCCCAAACGGGTGCTTCCGGGTTGAGATCTGGTGACTGTGGAGGCCATTTGAATGCCGAGAACTGAAAGTCATGTTCAAGAAACCAGTTATAGATAATATGAGCTTTGTGACATGGGGTGTTATCCTGGTGGAAGCACGCATCAGAAAATGAGTACACTGTGGTCATAAAGGGATGGACATGGTCAGCAAAAATACTCTGGTAGACTATGTTGTTTAAACATTGCACAGCTGGTACTAAGACGCCCAAGAAAACATACCCCACAACATCACACCAACACTACTAGTCTAAAATGTTGATACAAGACAGGATAGATCCAGGCTTTCATGTTGTTTACACTAAATTCTGACTCTTCCATCTGCATGTTGAGGCAGAAATCAAGACTTATCTGACCAGACAATGTATTTCCAACGTTGTGCTGACAGATGTGGTACCCAGTATGATTGTCTTCTGCTGTAGACCATATGCTTCAAGTTTCAACATGCTGCGCATTCAGAGATGCTCTTCTGCATACCTTTGCTGTAACGAGTAACTTCAGCAACTATTGCCTTCCTATCCACTTAAAGCAATCTGGCTTCTCTGACATCAATGACGCATTTTCCCTTGGAAAGCTGCCCGTAACTAGATTTTTTTTTTGGATAATTGTCTTCAGAGATGAGATGGTCATGCAGGAAAATCCCAGTAGCTCAGCAGTTTCTAAAAATACTCTAACTGGACAGTTATTGAGGTAACCATGGTTCTGTGAATGAAGGTCAACACACCAATGGGTATTGTCACTTGGTGGGCTAGTGTGGCCTAGTGAGCAAAAACAGAAGAATGGGCTGGTGGATGCACAACTGAATGTATATACACCGATTGTGTCTGCATGAGGGGATGATTCATTTTCTATTCTATCTCCTAAACAGCTCACCCTCGGAGAGACTGACCAATACAGTGGTGTGTGGTCCGAATATAAAATGAACAGCCCATCTGACACCAACAACCATGCCATGTTCAGCGTCACTTAAATTATCTTTCTTCCCTAATCTGGTGCATATTTTTAACTTCAGCAGGTTTTCTTGGCCATGTCTATTTGCTTAAATGCATTGCATTGCTGTCATGTGACTGGGTAATTAGATATTTGTATTAATGCGCAGTTGAACAGGTATACCTAATGAAGTGGCCAGTGAGCGTAACTATTGTTTGGTCCATACAGACATTGATTAGATGTGTACACTTTAACCAAGGAGCCCAATGAACTCTGGTAATTCACCGTAACTTTAAAAGAGATTCTAAAATTGAAATAATGTATAATTACTTGTATGACAAAACATTCATTCATTCATTCATTCATTCATTCATCCATCTTCTTCCACTTATTTGTTTTTAAAAAGGACTTAAGTAATCCAGCTGGGTGCCAACCCTTGAACTAAAAAATTAAGGCTAGCGCTATTGAACTTTGGAGACCAATATTAATTGCTGTATCAGCCAGTTTATTTTCACTATGAAGTTGTAAATAGGTCAAAATTTATTGTGTTCAATAGATTTGGACCTTTTTGGAATAACCCCCAAGTGGCCATTTGAGGAGCTGCAATTTCAGCCACTGTTGAGTATGGATGTTCATAATTACTAAGTTCCTGTTATTAAATGAAACAAGAACATGGGGGAAAGCACCAAAACATCAATGTAAACAAGTAAAATTAAAAACTTGTATTAATTAAATTTGATACAACAGGAATGACAAACAGATCTGGGAATAATAATGCTGACTAATATGGTACTTGGCTTTGAGGCATTTAAATAAAAAAAATGAATATATATTATAATGTGTTTCAGAACATTTACTGACTCCACTTCACTGGAGCATTTATGAGCGTTCAAGTCTTATAGTTCCTATCCTGTCCTAATGTCTTCTTCGTCTGTTATTTCCTCATTTAATTATGTTTAGTCGTATTATATTATTCTTTAAATATTAAGCAGAGAGTAAATTTTGCAAAAGCCAGGAGTGACTTTTGCCATCTACTACTGGCCTGTGAAAATCTACATTAACCTGGTTGTCCTGAAGTGCCAACCACAGAGTCTGGCAGAGCACCCAAAAATGGAAGCTCATCTATTATACATGTTTCATGTGGTATGGGGCAATGCACTCCCACAGATAATGTGGAGGCATAGTGCTCAGCACACATGTGGATCCTGCAATATACATAAACCACAGTCATTATTTATGCCCCTGGATGTCTATGATAGGTACATGCAGCGCATCACACCTCCTGGTGTGTAGAGTTGAATGGATTGTAGGGCCTGACAGAGACTATATTGGGTATGATTAGTGGAGCTAAATCATTAATGGAACAATTCTCCATGAGGCTTTAATGATAATTTCCTCTGCTGTAAATTGTTATTGATATATTAGACAACATGATGTTCCCATATAATGCCATGCACTTTATTGCTTTTTCAAAAGTTAACATCATACCAAATTTAAACTGAGTTAAAATGCAGTGCCTCTGCACATTTGAATGCACATGTAAATGTTGTGTTCCCATGTTTCAATTTTTAAAAAAAATCATATTCCTTCCTTTTCCATATATTATTAGATTGAGAGTACTTTGAGGGTGCGTTGGAGCTTCCGAACTGTTTATTTATTCATTTATTTATTCACTTATGAGCCTTCAGACTCATTAGTGATGTTTTTAAAAGGAGCTTTTAAAAAATAAACACCATGTTTCGGCTCCGAACAAGAGTATTCCAAGGCAGTGATTTTTTTCCTCCCATCTTTTCAAGCTGGCTTCATTACATCTCCAAATGGGTTTTCATACTTTATTAAACAATAAAAAGTTTGAATTTGGGATCATAGATTTGATTATTGTGCAGTGGGAACAAGGGAACAGATTTCACAGAAAAGCTTGTAGGCATACTTCCACACAAACACAATATTTCTGCAAATCTCTTTCTGTTGTACATAAAATAATATTACGTCCAGTCTTTTACCAGTGCATTACCAAATTGTTGCCATGGCCTGTTGTCCATTAATGGGTGCTGCCAAGGCTCCACCGTTTTTCCACCACCCTCCCTCTTCAGCCCACTCAACACCCTTATGGCGGGGGGTGGTATGTTGGTCAAAGAAGGCAGCCCTGTATCTATAGGTGGGGATAAATCAAGCTTTAGCAGGCCCTTAAATCACCCTAGTATAACGTACTTTGTCTGTGTTAGTGTGTTTAGGAGCAGGGCTAGTAAGCCCGCTGAGGAAAGAAAAGAAAAGAATGTGGGTCTGGCCAAGCTTGGACTAGCTCCAAGTGACCAAGTCCAACCCTCCCCAACAGATATTCCAGCCTTCAGGATAGCCTCTCTGGAGAGCTGCAAAAGACATGTCTAATGATTACACACAAGCATCATCATTTCTCTGTCTTTTACCTCTTGTCCTGATAATTTCTGAAATGGCAGAAGACAGAGCAGAGGAAGGAAGGACTGAGAGGAAGGTGAATAAAAAGAAATGGGCTGAAAGATGAATGTACTTTTAAAGAATGGCTGCAATGAGTGTGTGTGTAAGAGAATAAAATAATAATAAGAGAATAAAGAAGAAAGAAGGAGATGTTCCAAAGCCTGTTTGCTGCTTGGTCCACTTAGCTAGCACCAAAAGAAGCAAAGGCCCCCTATTCAGGACGTACCGCTAAGTGGGCTGTTCCCACAGTTAAACACAAGCACAGCCAGGGGTACCACTGAGGCAGAAGAGGGGAGGTTTTTCTCTCAGTGAAAAGAAAATGTACCTAAAACCATGAGTACCCATGAATCTTTTTAGTCAATGTTTCATCATTTTTTTCTGTATGTCCAAAGCCTTTTGTTTGATATGATAAAACCATTGCTTGTCCAGCACCCTTGAAAAACATTGTTTAAAAACCTTTCCTACTGGCGCTTTCTCATTTTTTTGCAAAAATAAAAATAATGTATGTACTTTTGAAGTGAAGCACTGTGGATTTCTATTGGAATTTCTGGTGGTAACTTTTGTGTTTTTGCTACAGGTTATTGGTATAATCTGACAAAATGTGTTTTTAAGACTAATAGCAATACTGAGAGTTTGGGAGAACATGAATCCATTTTTAAAGAGGGAATAATAATCAAAATCGCAACACCCAACACACACAAACGTGCATTACTTTAAATATCATGAAATCCTTATGATAGACATTCCGTTTAACATGCATGTTATTCTGTCATAATAAAAGCCACTTTTTAAAACTTGAGCCAGAGTCTGTTTGAAAAACTATATTTTCAGTATTTTAAACAACACTGTTTTTGAGTGGTCACAAATATTTTCTTTCATTTTTTTTTTTTTTTTTTTTTTTTAATCTTTTTTTTTTTTCAC
>VUQH01032549.1:3154-20464 GCA_015106775.1 Etroplus canarensis | reverse complement strand
CAAATTTAACCTAAATACTAATACTACAATACTTAGGCATTTACACTGTTTCAGGGAGGAGCTTTTCTGCTGACTTCTGGTGTGATATTGTATATTTTCTTGAGTTATTGCATTTTCCTTTAATCCTTTGTTTCTTTTAGACACTGAATTCACTCAGTCTGGTATGGAAGTATACAGTTAAATAATGATAGCAAAGAATGACATTGCCAATGCTGTCATTAAATTTGTAGTTGTATTAGATTTTGATGTTGTCATTGATATTAAGAAGGTTGCTAAATCCACAGAAAGAATGATGTATCCGTCATAATTCCAGTGGAGCAAAAACCAAAACCCAGAAACTAACTGAAAACAAACCAGAGCTTAACTAAACATGCAAAACATGAGCAGGCTGACATAAGAGATGGCCAAAGTAACCCCAAAAACCAACAATGTCACAGACCATGACAGCATCTCATATTAACATTAGTTCTTTTCTCTCCTCTGTGTTTTGCTGGATTCATTTACTTCATCATATATTAGCTCCGGTTCCTCCCTCCCTTAATTTAGATATTAAATGAGTAAAAATTTTTTTAGCATTTTAACATTTATGGTTGATACATTTTGCAGACTATCTTGTCTACAGTCCCTTACACAAATGGCAACCGTGGGAAATGTCTTGATCAGTAAAAGAACAGAGGAAGTAAAATATGTGAAAATTGTTAGTTATTTGCATTAATGCAAAGACTTACCTCTGTAGAAATGTTTTTTTTTTCTATGAAAACAGACAGTGTTCATTGTGATGTTTGACAGCACACATGAAAAGAGATGAAGATTAAAACTCCTTATTCAGCAGAATTTGATTCTCGATGCCCACAGTGCAACATGGTGATAAGCTAGCAGCTTAGTAAGAACACAGATAAGATGTGTTAGTGTTCTGAGACCTCTTGGTTCCTCATTGCACCTCTGAAGTCATTTTTTCTGAGAAGTGAAGGGGAAGTGTTTTGGTAAGAATGGAGGTTTGATGATGACCACATAAACATCTGAAACATTCATGGTTAACACACTGATGAGTGTGTGACTGAACTGCCTTTGTTGTGCCCTTAAACAAGTGAAATAGTGAGGGGAGATGAATGACGAGATTCGCACGCAGCTCTCGCCTCCACTTCTTTGTAGTGACTATAACAAAAGTACAAACAAATCCACATACACTCAATCTCTGGATCACAGTTTCCAAACTAAATTATCCTTTCCTTTCATAAGGTATGCAGAGATTTTCAGCAAAGCATAACATGAAATAAATGCATCTTTTTAACATAAGTATTTTAGCTAACACATTAACTGACTTCTCACAGTAACAAAACAATGCTTTGAACACTGTACAGTTTCCAGTGGCTAATTTGAATGCAAACATAGACAAAATAAGTAACAATACAGTCAGTCAATAGCATGAGCTAGCTTACACGGTGACCGAGTTTGTCTGAAACTTCTTAACAAAATAAACAGTCCAAAATACACCTTTTTCTCTTACAATAAACAACGAACATGAAGTAACAATTAACAGTAATGTGTGCCGCTAAGTTTATAGGGTTTTGTGTGCACTAAATACCTTAAACAGGGGAAATACTGAGGGGAATGCAGACATTCACACGCAGCTCTCGCCTTCACTCGTTTGTATTGAGTGAAGCTAGAAAGGTGCGCTTCCCCCTACTGGACCCCTAAGGCATTACCAATGGGTCAACCCACAATCAACCCAGGCAAAACCCCTACTACTCATCCTGCTCTTTACAGTATTCCCTCTACATAGTACCTACAGCAACACAGTCAAAACAAGAGTTGAGACACAGTATAAGTAACAGAAATACACAACTTGGAAAAGAATCCAATTTCTTATCCACCACATATGCACCTGTGGCAGCGGGACTGAATGAAACACCTGAATTCAGTGAGTAAGAGGTGTGACCCAATACTTATGTCCATATAATGTATTTTAATGGCATGCCCTGATGCTGAGCTATTTTACCGCATGCAAGAAAGAAGACTTACAACCTACCATGTTTTGATTGGAGAGGAAAACTCAGACAATAACCTGCTGATTGTGGCCATAGCTGCTCGCTCAATAGGGTACGAACAATACTTTTTTTTTCTACAATGCCACATTATGTTCTTACTTCTTCTGTTATTTATTAATTTATTTTATTATTCCACACACGGCTGCTGGAATTTCAAATTATGGCCATGATTGATGATAAATTTGACTGTGCTCAACAAGAATGCACAATCACTCACCTCATAATTTAATGGTTCGCATGTGCATATTTTTGAGTTACTCTAAGCTATTATTCCCCTTGTCTCGCTTTCAAAAGAGGCTAAAACCATAGCACTAATTGTAGCATGCTACAGAATGTGTGACCAAGAGCTACATGTCTCTGCCTCACTGTCTCCCAATCTCTTTGATTTGTATTTTACAGATGCACTGTTTAAATGTTATACACAGAAAAGATGAGTGTGTGGAAATTTAAAAAATGAATAAGACAATTCATTGGGATCTACTTCCCAAACCTAATTTAAGACCATTTAATTCAGTTTAGCAACTCCGCTGCTTTAGAATGTACACATTAGTATACCAAGCGCGTGGTATTTCCACAGGAATATTTAAATATGTCAGCACAGGATGCTACACTGATATATATACCCCCCAGCCACTTCATGTTGTTACAACTTTACAGTGGTTAAACCACTTATGCCACCTTTGGTGTAAAGCATAATGGTAAGGTGTATTAACGTTTGGTCTTTTTACCAAAATTATTATTATTATTATTATTATTATTACAATTTACAGATATGAATATACATTCACTGAACACTTCATGAGGTACATCTGTTCAGCAATGCAAAGATCTAATCAGCCAGTCACATGGCAGCAGCTCAATGCTTTTAGGCATGTGGACATGGGCAAGACAATCTGCTGATGTTCAAACTAAGCATCAGAATGGGGAAACAGAGTGATTTGAATGACTTTGAACGTGGCATGGTTGTTGGTGTCAGACCGGCTGGACTGGACTACTTCACAAATTGCTGATCGGCTGGGATTTTTCTGCACAACCAGCCCTAGGGGTTTATAGAAAATGCTTCAAAAAAGAGAACATATCAAGTGAGGGGCAAGGCAAAAATGCCTTGTTGAGGTCAGAGGAGAATGGCTAGTCTGCTTTAAACTGAAAGGGAGGCTCAAATACCCACTTGTTACAATCATGCACGCAGAAGAGCATCTCTGAACGCACAGCACATCAGACCTTGAAGCAGATGGGCTACAGCAGCAGAAGACCACACTGCCGGCGACTCTTTTGTCAGCTGAAAACAGGAAACCGGCTCACCAAAGTTGGACAACAGCAGATTGGCAAAATATTGCCTGGTCTGATGAGGGTTGATTTCACCTGTAACATTCAAACCGTAGGGTCAGAATTTGAGCTAAACAGCATGAAAGCACGGATCCATCCTGCCCTGTACAGTATCAACGCTTCAGCCTACTTTTGGTGGTGTAATGGTGTGGGGGATACTTTCTTGGCACACTTTGGGCCTCTCAGTGCCACCTGAGTAGCATTTAAAAGCCACCGCTTATTTGAGTGTCGTTGCTGAACATGTCCGTCCACGTGACCACGCCGTACGCAACTTCTGATGGCACTTTGTTGATCGATGCCATGAAGAATGAACACAGTTCTGAATTTCAAAAGGGGTTCTAACAGGTACATGCAAAGTGTATCTAATCAAGTGGCTGGAGATTATAAATGTCCCAACAATGCAATGCAATACTGACATTGTCAGTAATTGTGATCAGTAATTAGTTGATCTCAAATGAGGTCGGGTTACCATGGAAATGTTTCTCCAATTGGCAACGGGGCTGTTAGGCAGTAATGTGTTCAGAGCTCAGTAGTAGATCTGAAAAGACACAAACAGCTCAAATTCACTTAAAAGTGTGCTGAACAATAGCACACAGACTATGTCATTTGAGGTTGTGTGCAAACCCTGATATCACTGCAGTAAAAGTACACAGTACTGCAGTTTCACAGGCTGAGCAGCGCTGAATCTGACAAGCGATCTGAACCACTGTCTGTTTTCTTCTTGTGAGTTAATGGTGATTTGGACATATGTCAGGCTGCATGTCAGCAACACAAAGACTTCACCAACTTTTACCGAAACAATGCAGCAGTTTTTTATCCCCCCCCAAAAAGGGGGCTGAATTAGCGGGCAACGTGTTTCCTACTTCCGTCACGATCTGATAGCAAAACTGATGAGCAATGATGAGGATTCGAGCTTTCAGCCGTGACCTGTTTAAGTCTGGGTCTGTTCCTCCTAAATTTTGTTTTTGCGCTTGCATTCCACAAAAGACAGCATCTTTTCCAGCATGCTTCAATGTCACTGCAGTGTTGTGACTGACCCGTCCAACTGGTGCGGATGCTAACAATAACTACAACAGAACCGCTTGTCACAGTGTCCGCCAGGGCTGGATTTTGCCCTCGGACCTGTCTAGCCTACTTTCACAAGAGCAAAGCCCATCTGTCATAATGCGTTACAGTGAATGATGGCTTATCCTTTTTTCATGCCGCAATATTGGAAGAGCTTTTTTTCCCCCCCCGTCTCTTCATGCGACAGTGCCGGACAAGGGGTGCATTTGACTTGCAGCACCCAATCCATGCTCATGTATGCAGCCTACGCGGCCTAACCTCCACTTCTTTCAACTATTAATAACCAAAAACTCTCCCTAATGGAGTAATTTACACACACCCTGCCACAGCCATTGACAGAGCTCTCTCCTATGGCAAATGTCTGGCATTTAGCAAATCGATGACATGAGTTATGAAGAGGGGACGAGGCCCCGCTGCCTCTCCATTCTTCTCAATAACAAAAGAGGAAGTGCATTAAAAACTAGCATTGATGGGTTGTTGGGAGTTGCAGTCAATGAGCTCTCAGAGTTTAAAATTAAACGGCTCTTAGGGTGAAAATTGTTTTCTCTGGTCATCCGTCATGTCGTGAAGGGTCTTTTTCATATTGATTAATTAGAAAGTAAAAGGGTAAAAGTGGGGGGAGGGGAGGCTCAGAAATCCAGTTGTTGTAAAATCCCGGTGCACTTATCCTGCCCAGTTGTGAGTTAATGACACCAGCTTTCGCCTTGAATAAGTGTTATTGCTGCAGTCCATAATTTCATCTTGAAAATGGGCAAGGGAGTGGATCTTCCTTCTAGTAATTGAGTATTGATTTGAAAATAAACAGCAGCGAGACTCCCACCCAACTGACAGACCCATCTTTCGGACGGAATCGACAATAAATGGGCCCCTGGTTGGAGGGAAAGTTATGGATCAGGATGATACAGTCAAGCGTGCCTTTCCCCCTGCGATCTCTCTTCCAATATATATTGGATTTTAGATAACCCATTTACGAGCCCTGTCATCTAAAACCTATAGTTTTGAGCAGGCAGATGATAAGTTAAGGCTGGGACTTTGCACAGGCTCACCCCCCGTGCTCTCCCAGGTGTATTTTTTTTAATGCACGAGTATCACACGGGAAGTCGTATCTGGTACAAATCCAGGATAAAACCGCGACGTGAATAAAATGAAACGAGATTCGGAGGCAGTGTTAAGCAAATGTTTGATGTCAGACATAATGTATGCTCTCATAAATGCAAAGTACATCTGTCTAGCCGTGGGCAAATACCTTTATCTGCGCGTGAGGGGGAGAGAGGGGTAATGGTTCAACAGCTCAGTGAATCGACATAATACGAGGAGTCTAACACTTATGTCGGGCCGGCCGTTAACCTCTGCGTAATCACTGCTGAACTCTGCTCGCACGCCCGGCGCTCCGCCCCACCTCCACCCTCCCCCGGAGAGCCCGCTCCCGTGCTAACGACATACAAATGTGCCATTCGTTTTCATTAGCCGCCACTTCACTTTTGATTCGGGGGGAATAGGTGGAGCTGTGTGGGAGACTCATAGTGGAGGAGTAACACGGTGCTCTGCTAAATGACCTCTAGGTTTCCTATCGCGCGGCAGAGCAGATTAACAGAGAGATACGGGCGCAGTTAATTCCTCCGCCTGCCCTCCGAGTTCTGGAGGTGATGTCAAAATGCGGTCGCCGCCGTGCTATTGTATTGTCATTCACACCTATCTAATGACTCCTGATTATCATTCGCATGCTAATGCTTCATTTGTTATCGGTGTGACCCGCGTCGGGAGCATTATGAACCCTTATCTGTATTTATCTTGTCAATTATTGATTGCCTTTTCCCTCCGCGCGTCATTATTAATTTGACGTGCTGTGTCAAGCTTGCTGTTAATCATATTTAAACAGATATGAGGAGATAAAAATCAATTTTCCATTATCCTTGAGGGGTTTTTTTTCATATCCATCCAGCACTGTGGAGGGGACTTGGGAGATCGGCTATGCAAGACTGAGCAGATCCAGAGCCATGCAGAGTAAATAATCATCTAATGTGAGTTTAATGGGAAAGCAGTAAAAAGAGGGAAGTGGTGTCTAGAGTTTTTCTCAAGGTAAGTGGGCTGTCGCTGCGGCATGTTAAAACCCAGGTGTTATCCTGAATGCTACTTATGTCACAGACAATCATGAAGGAGATGTTTTCTTGGCTCGAGAAAGATTTTATGATACAACAATTATATCTTAACCCGATGCTGTATTATAAACAAGCCCTGAAGTATTTCAGAAAAAGAAGAAGCTCCTTTCCTACTAACAAAAGCAGGACAGAAAGACAAGAAGCCTAAGGAGCTATTACCCAGTGGAAGGTAATGGCGCGAGGCGCGGCGGGATACAAATAGCCGAGGAAGGGCACTTCACCCAGATAATGGGGTTGAAGGATTCTGGCATGGCGAGATTCATGTACAGACAAGGCTCCTTTGATGCAGTGACATTGGAGAGCCCATAAAAGCCGTAGGATAAAATACAGAGGCGTTACTCCGAGCTAATAGGATCCCCGGCTTTTTGGAGGCAGATTTAGCATAGGCTGACACGGGAGACACAGAAACACTAATTGGATGCACTTACCTGGGTTCAATAAATGAACACACAGGAATCCATCAAAGGGGATAGGGTTCAGACTGGGAGGAGGTGTTGGAGGAACACTAAGTTTTCAACCTGGAAAAAGTTTAGTGAACCGCTAAATCATTAAAGAATTCTCATTATTTCACTTTTTTGATATATTGTACCGTATTCATGAAAATATTTCATACAGTGTAGTAGGTAGTAGCAGGAATATGAGTATACTGTATAAGCATGATATACAAAAAATGTATGGATACATTTATGGTTTATTTTATGTCGTTTGTTGTACCTTGTGTCAAGGAGTCTTGAGAAACCTTATAAAACGGACAGGTTAAGTTATAGGTTCTGCAATATGGTAACCTATGGTCATGTGACAAATCAAGTTCACCTCTATTAGTTCTTTTGTTTTAGGTATCAGGACATAATAAAAAAAATCACATGGTCCTGGGTCTGGTTAAAAAATTATTGAAATCTAACTTCATGTGTAAAAGAACACACAGCAGATTCCAACGTGTCATTATTTACTTAATAAAAATGAAGCCAAAATTGAGACATCATGTGTGAAAAACTAAGTACTCCCCAAGATTCAGTAGCCACCTGTAGCAGCAATAACTTGAAGTAATCCTTTTCTGTATGACTTTATCTGTCTCTCATATCGTTGTGGAGGAATTTTAGCCCACTGTTCTTCACAGCGTTGCTCCCGTTCATTGAGGTTTATGGCCATTTGTTTATGCACAGCTATCTTAAGATCCTACCACAGCATTTCTGTTGGGTTGAAGTCTGGACTTTGACTCGGCCGTTGCAACACCTTGATTCTTCTCTGTTTTTGCCATTCTGTTGTAGAGTCACTGGTGTGCTCAGGATCATTGTCCTGTTCCTTGACCAAATTTCAGAAACACTGTAGCTTTTCTGCTGGCAGACAGATGGCCTTTAGAATACTTTGGTATACACAGGGGTCGACCCATTGACTACAAAGAGCCTAAATCATCACCCCTCCACCACCATGCTTAACTATATATATATATATATATACATGCATATAAGTATATGAGGTGTAGATAAGCTCTCTACTCCAATGTCTCCATTTCTGTCTCATCTGCCCTAAGGACATTGTTGCAGAAGTCTTGGTTTGTTCAGCCTTGCAAACCTAATCTGTGCTGTCATGTTCTTTTTAGCGAGAAAAGACTTTCTCCTGGCAACCCTTGAAAACAAGCCATGCTTTTTCAGTCTCTATCTAACTGTGCTTTCATGAACTTTAACTGAAGCCTGTAAATTCTGAGACGTAGCTCCAGGCGAGCAAACTGCCAAAACATCTGCTCATATGAAGGTGGTCAACTTTGCTGATGATCAAGTGCAATTTATTCACAGCACCGGACTGCTTCTTATCCTCTTAATTCTAATATAAGCATTTCAGGGTATACTTAGTTTTTCCACAGGACAGCGTAGCTTTTCTAGCTAGCAGTTGTTTGCTAACAAGCTTGTCACAAGTGCGTCCTGTAGACACCTGGGTTTACAGATTCGGTGCTCTCTGCTGCTAAAACCACAATGTTGCCTCTTCGTCAGTGATCAAATTGTACTGCATAATCAGCTGTTTTGGAGTTGTTTTAAAAGGCAGATGTAATGGAGCATGATTAGCTAAAGAGCTAAAGAGTTTTTTCCATCTTGTTTTTTTTTCCTCTTGAATGTCTCTGGAGTCCAAAGTCCTGCATTCATCTGCTTGGAAAAACCCGGCCTTTCATTAGAACACTTCCCAAAGTGGAAATGCATGGTTATTTGGTCACATATCTTTAATATTATCAAAGATGGATATAAAGGTATTGGGGAATATAACTGTTCAACCTACCACAGTCACTAATTGACAGGTATTGCCTTATGACAGATACTGGTGTGGACTAAATGTCTACACCCAAAAAGTTTTAAGTAAATGTCATTAAATATCTCTCAATTAAAACCTCATTTGAACATTTCCTTTTTAAACAGAACTAAAAGCAAAGAACGTGTATTTTTAATGCCTTTCTTTAATGCTAATCCTCTTCCACTATTTTTTTAGCAAGTCAGCCAAAGCTTTCTTCATCCCCTCATGAAGTTGATGTGGTGACTCTGTTAGCAAACACTGGCTTATGTAAATATGGAGCAGATAGTGCATTTATTTCAACTCGTTTTCTTAGCATTCACAAGATAAAAGACCAATATTAAGTCTTCTTTTTGCTCTGGTTTGCTCTTTGCTGGCAGTACCGACTCCACTGTTAGAGACAGCTGCCCGCTGCAGTTTGTAATTGATGTAGTGAGCATGAACTACAATTATGAGTTTCATGAACACAAAATAACCTTCAGCTAAAAGATGCTAAACAGCTCTGCAGAGCTAAAGTAAAATGAAGAGTCCATCTGTTGTTTGCTGTGGGTTTGCCATTACACGTGATCCCTGTCACATTGCGCCTAGTCACCTGATGTATTGCTCATGTACAAATATTGAGTAAAGCAGCTTTAAGGGGTCAAGTCTTAAATCTTTGCTTTGTGATTTAAATCTGATATATTATTAGCCTCAAGTCTGCAGTTCTGGCATACTGTTTTCAAACCTACTGACACAAGCATACTTCAGCTAACAGTCTCACTTCTTCTTGAATTAATCACAACTTACTGTAAATCATGTTTGTCAGCCACAAAAGGGTCAGCAGTGTGAGCCTGCACCTACAAACCGAGAGCTCCTCCAAACACTGAAGCTGAGGCTGTCGATTTGATATGGCTTTTCATTTGGCTGCTTAATGAGGGACTAATGAACTAAAGCTCTGTCTTAAACCCCTCTCTGCTCATAGACAAATGATACATATATGATTTGCTTCACACGCGTGAGATGAGGTTTGATTCTCCCCCTCCGCATCCAGCCAGACACTATTTAGCGATGCTGTCAGAAAAGCTCTTTAGACGGACTAATCTTTGGCCCGCTGACAGCTGTGTCCTCTTCCAAAATGAACACAAATTCCCTCAGACCAGCTTCTCCTCCGGCTCAGATCAATACAGCTCTGATAAGCCAGGACACCTTCCAGGAGCCGCAGGGCATGAGGGAGGGCTCTGACATATCATGATTCGGGCTTTAATTACTTGGCACATACAGCTGACTTGAATGGATGTATAAATGTGGCTGTGTGTGTGCAAGTACATGCAAGGATGTGTGCGCATGCAAGGTAATTATCAATGTGATTGATTACAGGACACAGGCGCTTGTGGTGTGGTGAGCAAGAGCCACCGTGCAAGCCGAACTTTATCACAGGCTGTGTACACAGTAGTGCATGCTGTAGGGAAAATCGTTTGCCTTTCTGTTGAATTCATAATTTTAAAAATTTACACTCTGTTCATAATTTTTATAGAGAAAATTTCTAGGTGCAGTCAAAGGGTGGAGGGTTCGGCGGTCTCAGGATCTCATCTTTGCTTTTTGCACATCATGTGGTTCTGCTGGCCTCACTGAGCCATGATCTCCAGTGTCCACTTCCACGAAGCAGCAGGGATGAAAATTAACACCTCTGAATCTGAGGTCATGGTTCTCAGCCAGAAAAGGATGGAATGTTCGCTCCTTGGAAGTGGAGGAGTATCCTGGAGACTGGTTCACAAGCCGGGGTGAGTGAAGTGCAAGACTGACAGACGGATCTCAGGGTCTGCAGTGACGCAGCGTCTGCAGTGATGCGGAAGCTGCAGCCGTCTGAGAGAGCTAAGCGTGAAAGTGAAGCTTTCGATTTAGCAGTCGTCCTACGTTCCTACCCTCACCAATAGTCACGAACTCTGGTTAGAGATGAAAGAATGATATCACAGATACACGTGAAAATGAGCTTCCTCCAAGTGATGTCTGGGCTCTCCCGTAGACAGGGGAAGGCAATCAGCCATTCAGGAGGAGCTTGGAGTAGAGCCGCTACTCCTACAGATCAAAAGGAGCTATTTGAGGAGGTTCAAACATCTGACCAGGATGCCTTGTTGAAAGTCAGCAATCTTGTCCTTGATGTCCACAGACAGATCTTTGGTCTTTCCAATGGAGGTAAAGGTAAATATGTAATCACCTTAGGAGTCCAGGTATAGCATTCCAATATTTTATTCACAACAAAACATAAATAACATAACAAATGTTCAAACTGAGAAATACTACAATTTTATGCACAAAATGAGCTCATTTCAAATTTGATTCATGCTACAGGTCCCAAAAAAGTTGGCACCGGGGCAACAAATGGCTAAAAATGCAAGAAAGTTCAAAAAGATGGGAGAACATCTAGCAAGTAATTAAGATTAATTGATATCAGGTCTGTAACATGTTTAGCTATAAAAGGGATGTCTTAGAGAGGCAGAGTCTCCCTCAGAAGTAAAGATGGACAGAGGATCTCCAATCTGTGAAAAAGTGCATAAAAATATTGTGGAATACTTCAAAAACAATGTTCCTCAAATTGCAAAGGCTTTGCAACTCTCATCATCTACAGTGCATAACATCATTAAAAGATTCAGAGGAACTGGAGATGTCTCACGGCCGAAGACCTTTATTGGATACCCATGGTCTTCAGGCCCTCAGATGACACTGCATTACTCATCAGCATGATTGCATCACTGACATTACTAAATGGGCCCAGGAATACTTCCAGAAACCACTGTCGGTTAACACAATCCACTGTGCCATCTGCAGATGCCAAGATGTTCTATCATGCAAAAAGGAAGCCATATTTGAACATGGTCCAGAAGCGCTGTCGTGTCCTGTGGGCAAAGACTCATTTGAAATGGACTGTTTCAAAGTGGTCAGACGAGTCCAAATTTGACATTCTTGTTGGTAATCATGGATGCCATGTCCTCCAGGCTAAAGAGTAGGGAGACCTTCCAGTGTGTTATCAATGTTCAGTTCAAAAGCCAGCATCTCTGATGGTATGGGGGTGCATAAGTGCATACAGTATGGGCAGCTTGCATGTTTTGGAAGGGACTCTGAATTCTAAAAGGTATATAAAGGTTTTAGAGCAACATGTGCACCCCTCCAGATGACATTTATTTCAGGGAAGGCCTTGTGTATTTGAGAAAGACAACGCAAAACCACATACTGCAACTATTACAACAGCATGGCTTCATCGGAGAAGAGTCCAGGCTGCGTTGGCCTACCTGCAGTTCAGATCTTTCACCTGTAGAGAACATTTGGCACCTCATTAAATGAAAAATATGTCAAAGACAACCATGAGCTCTCCAGCAGCTGGAAACCTATATCAGGGAAGAATGGGACCGAATTCCAACAACAAAACTCCAGAAACTCATAACCTTGATGCCCAGACATCTTCAAGCTGTTTTGAAAAGAACAGGAGATGCTACACCATGGTAAACATGGCCCTGTCCCAACTATTTTGAGACCTGTAGCAAGCATCAAATTTGAGATGAGCTCATTTTCTGCATAAAATTGTAATTTTCCTCAGTTTGAACATTTGTTATGTTGTCTATGTTCTGTTGTGAATAAAATATTGGCTCATGTGATTTGAAATTCTTTAAGTTTTCATTTTGTTCAAATTTAAAGAACATCCTAATTTTTCTGGAATTCGGGTTGTGTCTTTTCCCCACTCTACACCATGTATTTTTCTTTTTTAAAATATGCCAACTAAAACCTGCAGAATTCTGATAATAATGATCTGTCATGCAAAAATTATTTTGTCTATAATGCAAATTTTATCTAAGGTGCTGAACCTTAGACAACATCGTCTACATACACTATATGGGCAAACATACTGGGCCACCTACACTTTACATCTATAGGAGCTTTCATAACATATCATTCTAAGTCCACAGGCTTAGAGTGGAGTTGGTCCCCACTTTACAGTTGTAACAGCTCTGCTCTGCTGGGAAAGCTTTCCACAAGATTTTGGAGTGTGTCTGTGGGAACTTTTGCTTATTCATCTAGAAAAGCATTTGTGAGTTCAGAGACTGATGGGTGAGAGGGTTTGGCTCACCGTCTCCATTGTAGTGCACCCCTAAAGGTGTTCGATAGAGTTGAAATCACAACTCTGTGCAGGTCAGTCAAGTTCTTCCACACAAAACTCATCAAGCCATGCATTTATGGACCTTGCTTTGTGCACAGGGACACAGTCATGCTGGATCAGAAAAGGACCTTACCCAAATTGTTTCTACAAAGTTGAAAGAAAAATATAATCCCAGAGAGGGTTTGGAACTCTGCAGTTATCCGATCAGCAAAAGTGTTGGTAACTTTTTCATGCTATGCACCTCAGCGCTCGGAAACCCAGCTCTGTAACTTTTCATCGTCTTCCACATTGTGGCTAAGTTGCTGTGGTCCCTATATGCTTTCACTTTCAATAATACCACTTACACTTCATTGTGGAATATCTAGGGTGGAAGAAATTTCAAGAACTGACTTGATTAAATGGTCGTGTCCTCTTAGAGTGCTACGCTCAAATTAAGCGAGTTCATTCTTTCACACGTTTGCAAAGGTAGACTACATGGCTTATGTTTTTTTTACAACTGTGTCATGGAGCCTGAATGAAACACCTAAATTCTGTGACTAAGAGGTGTGGGTCAATACTTCTGTCCATATCTGGTGGATGGTTTGAAATACTTTCAGCTATGAGAATACTGCACCCCTCGCCTTGACCTTAAACACAGATTGAATCCTGCTGTGACCATCAATTGCCCAAACACCACAGATTAAGATCATGCGGCTGTGTCCACTGAAGAAAGGCCACTGCTGCCCTCAACAGCTTCAGGTCAGACAAAAATATTCTTTGAATATACTCTGTTATATTGCTGTGGAATATACTTATCTTCAAACCATGTTACAGTTTTCTACAATATTTTCTATAATATTTAAAGACATATTTGTTGATTTTGTCCCATGACGTTCCAGCTATTAAAATTGAGATTACCAAGCATCTTGAGCTGTAAAAAGTGAAAAGGCAGCAAAGCCGTGCTTTGAACAAATGATGAAACTAGTTGTTCATATGAAAAGGATAAACAAGCAATAAAATGAATAAACTGCAAAAAAAACTTTCTAATAAGACAAAAAAAAAAGAAATGGAGAACAGCTTCAACGCTCTATTCCCTGCCCATCTCTCCCTGCATGCGAAGCAAATCTGATAAATAGCAGCAAACTTTACACACTATCTAATCTTATAGACACCATTTCAACCTGTTTCCGTCTGTTAACTGTAATTCCAAGTACATTATATCTTGACGAGAATGGAAGGCTGAGCCCTCACTCATCACTAAGTCTTTTATCTGGCAGTGACGGAAGCAAATGTTGACTGGGGCCCGGGTCTGAGTATAAGGTTCGGATGGGCTCTGTCTAAAGCAGAAGGCAAAGGGGAAACAGTCTGTCCACCAGAAACACTTCTGAGGGGAAAAAGGTGGTTGGACATGGACCTTCTAGCAACTTTCAGCCTGCGCAACTCTGATCGCTGTCCTTGGTGCTGATCCTGTTGCAGCCAAATATGCAGGATTCTATGCAGATAAATACAAAATTTTGTTGAAAAGAGAGGAAAAGAAATGAGAAAACAGGGTAAAAACTGATTTTAGATACCAATCACAGCATCTTTAAGGCAATTCCTCAAATTTTAGAAACATATTCCTATAATGTTGTAATAATCATGCAGGCTGCAGCAAATACCATACAGTTTGTGTCTAATAGGTTGAGTGAGGACCTGCTTTGTCATATATGATCCTTCTCAGCAGACGCATATCTAACATGTTATCTCCACAGCATGCTCCAGGCCTCTCAAGTAGCATGACAGAATGGGAAATAAATGATACCGAGGGGAGTGAGCCTGTCTCTCTGCCAGCCCACAGGCCTTCACATAAATAGCTTTTAACATGGGAATCTATAATATTAAGTTGTGATTTAATAGATTATTACATTCAAAATTACCTGCCCTGGGGGCTAACGTGTTTATGGATAACAGAGAGGAGCACTGTTATGCCCTTTTAGTTTTAAAGGAGAGTTTAGATGTTCAGAATCTGCCAGTTGTTTGTTTTAAAGGTATAAAATATTAGCATAACGCATATGCCATTGTCCTTGTGTTTCTTCTATTGCCATTTTAGTCAAGGAGCACTTTTAGACCCCTTTACTTTTCTCTGTATAGGCAGCACTGCTAGAAAATGTCCACAGGCAAATCCCAAACTCTTTTTTCTTACCAGAATTCAAGAAAGAGTTTAAACTTCAACAACCATCAGCTTTATGAATCAAACACTGCACAGAAACCTCCTTGATCAAACCGACCTCCGCATTGCAGCCAATTTAAATCATTTTATTTGACCGCATGAAACACTGTGTGTTATATATTTGTGACTTTTGGTTCATTGGTTCTGGTGTTCGTAGTGATAGGGCATTGGGCATTCCCCAAGGCTCAGCCTTCGGTCCACTACCTTTCATCATCTGCATTCTTCCTTTGAGTCATATCATCATTGTACATGGTGAAATTAGTTATGGTTGCTTGGGTCATGATGTACGATACCTTATCATTAACTTCTCACTTACTTGTGATACCAGTGAGAGAGGATATCCCAAAAGCTTACACTTTGGAGATTCAGCATCACACCCCAGAGGTCTCAAAAATGTCAGATCTTGAAGAGGAAAAAAATGAAGCTTGTTTTCTTTGGTTGATCCAGGAACTCACTGCCATGTTCAAGAAACCAGTTTGAGATTATTTGAGTTTTGTTACATGATGCATTCCAGCCATTTAAAGATGGGTACAGTGTGGTCATGTGGATGAACATGGTCCACAACAACACTCAGATAAGCTGTAGCATTTGAATGATGCTCAACCAGTAGTAAGACGCCCCAAGTGTGTATCCACCACACCATTACAGCCCCATCACCACCAGTGTGAACAGTTGACACAAGGCAGGATGGATCCATTCTTTCATGCTGTTTAGGCCAAATTCTGACCCTACCATCCAAATGCTGCAGCAGAAACTGAGAGTCATCATATCAGGCAACATTTTTCCAATCTTCTATTGTCCAGTTTTGGTGAGCCTGTGTAAACTGTTGCTTCAGCTCCTGTTCTTTGCTGACTGGGGAGGCACCCAGTGTGGTCGTCTGCTGCTGCAGCCCATCTGCTTTAAAGTTCAGTGTTTTGATCATTGCAAACCTTGGTTTGAATGAGTGGTTATTTAAGCTACTGTTATCCATTCTGTCCATTCCACTCAAAGCAGTCAAGCCATTCCCCTCTGAATTCTGGCAACAAAAAGGCATTTTTTTTGCCCAGAGAATTGCCGCTCACTGGACATTTTCTCATTTTTGGTCCTTTCTCTGTAAACCCAGAGGTGGTTATGTAGGAAAATCCAGTAAATCAGCAGGTTCTGAACTAGTCAGGCCAGCCAGTCTGGCATGAACAACCATGTCACATTCAAAGTTACTTAAATCACCTTTCTTCCTCAATCTAATGCTGAATTTGAACTTCAGTAGTTTATCTTGACCTTGCCTACAGGCCTAAAAGTATTGAATTGCTGTCATGTGATTGGCTGATTAGACATTTGCATTAACAAGCGGTTGAACAGGTATACCTAATGAAATGGCTGGTGAGTGTATATCGTTCCAGTGGTCCTCAGTTTCAGAGATTTTTTTCCCCCTATTCCTGGCTCTGTATGATGTTGAAAACATTGAATATTCTTAATATGACATCTGAAACCCCAACCCATCAGTAAAAATGTTCTGTTTATGAGGGGCAGCCAATCAGAAGAAAGCTCCTTAAAGGCAGCCTGGTTTTAGAAAGTGTAAGAACTGAGGGGCTGCCCCGAGGCCCAGTATAAGAAGGTATTATTTAGAACTGCGAGTAATGCAAAGAATAAAAATATGAAGCTGGAAATGATCATAACAGCTCCACTTTTAAAAAAAAAAAAAAAAGCTGTTATTATGATGTGTGTTTTCCTCTTTGTTTTATGTATCCTTAAAGTGTGATTTCACTGATGCTTGTGTTGATGTTTTATTCATGCTTTTCCTCATCTTGCGTAAACGGACTTCACTTATCGCAGCACGCAGGTTGCTTTCAGTGAAACCTTTCATGCTTTGTTTTACCAATAGTCCCTGAGTAGAACATGCCTCCATTCTTTCAAAAATGAAACCAAATTTGTTTTACAAGTCTAATCCATTTCTGACGGCTCTGCTTATTCTTCCAGAATAATAGGACCCAGAGTCCCTTTCTTTTGTGTGTGTGCGTGTGTGTGTGTGTGTGTGTGTGTGTGTGTGTGTGTGCGTGCGTGCGTGCACATGTGTGAGTGTGTGTGTGTGTGTGTGTGCATATGTGTGTAAGATAAAGTGGCAAGCAGAGTGCAGTGCCA
>VUQH01032547.1:0-17538 GCA_015106775.1 Etroplus canarensis | reverse complement strand
GATGTTGAGGATGGAGCTGCCAGGCAGGAGGAAAAGAGGAAGACCACAGAGAAGATTCATGGACGTAGTGAAGGAGGACATGCAGAGGGTTGATGTGAGGGAAGAGGATACAAGGGATAGGGTGAGCTGGAGGCAGATGATCCGCTGTGGCGACCCCTAACGGGAGCAGCCAAAAGAAGATCCGTGTGCCTGTAACACAATGCAATTTTGCCCTGGGATTAATAAAGTATTATAATTCTGGAAAAAAATGGCCCCAATAATATCAAATGTGCACAATTTGATTTTCTGTACTTTATGGTAATTTGTTAAATTGTGACTGTGGCTAGCCTAAGTTGGTTTAAGATCATTGTTTGTCTGACTAACCACAGAACCAAATTTTGGCTTCTGTGGTGACTTCTGGTTACCACAGAAGCCAAAATTTGGAGGCAATCTGTCTAATGTCAAAGCAATCTAAACCCATATTTTCAAAACTTTTTTACTTGTAGAGCATAGTGAGAAGAGTCTCATAGTATTATGGCCTCAGAATAACAGTTTGTAAAAGTTTGTTGTGGCCATTTTTACCTAGATTTATAACATGGGAATCTGAGAAACTGCCACTGGGATTGGCTCCTCCGACAATAATGATTCTTCCTTTTCCTCCATCTTCAGATGGTGCAAAGATGCAGGTATGGCCCACACTAACACCTGGAGCATTTCCCCTGGGTTTTAAAGAATACCTACAAACAATAAAACAATTTAAGAGAAAGCAAAATGCAATTTTAGATTCTCATTGACATCATACAAAGTAAACTCAACTGATTAACTCACCATACTCCTACTCTGGGTTTATCTTGAGGGTCAAGGACTGGTAGAGGCTCCATAGCTGTCAGAGATGCACAGATGAAACTGGTGTTATCGCTTCCTCATACAGTTAGGTCTATAACTTTTAGGGCAATAACATTTTTGTGTAATTTTTCCTTTGTACACCACAACCAACATCATTATTTTTGTTGTTTGCCAATTTCTCACTGCAGATCAAACGTACCAGCTGTGTTGGCAGTTCGAAAAAAAAAACAAAACAATCAGCATTATTAAATTCTTCATTTTTTTTTTGGAATTAATAGCTAGGGGAACTCAAGACTGTTTATATGTCTACATCAATGTTAACCACTGAACCCGCTACTGAGATTAATTATATTTATTTTATTCAGTGTATTGGCTACACATTTTTACAACTGGAGAACAGGAAGAATTACAACAATGATAAATAAAAGATAAAGTGCTAAAAACATTATTTAATCCCTTGCTTGTATTTATCTAGTTTTTTATGGGGGCAGCAATAGCTCAGTGTGTCGGAGGACTCATTTGGGAGCCAGAGGGTTGCTGAAGCCGGCTGGCTCAAGACCCGCCCGGACCTGGACCTGGTGGCCATCCAAGACCTGGCAGTTCAAGACCCTGCCCTGGACCCATATGTGGAGGTGGACCAGCCGCCCCCCCCCAAAAAAAAACCCCGAGCATTGCCGAGGTGCCCTTGAGCAAGATACCGAACCCCTCCACATTGGGAGCCTTGATCGCCGACCTCCCTCACTGCATGCTGCACGGAATAGTGCGTGTGCATTCAATCTGTAAGGAGTGTCGACAATTTCGAATTTCCCCAGCTGGGGATTAATAAAGTTGTTTGCTTATGTGAAAGTCGCAGGGAGGCAGTGGAATTGGGCAAAACAGCCACAGGTTTGAGACCCCCAGCCCAAGCACTGGGGAATGCGGACGTGCTGCGATTTGGCCCTCCAAAAAGCCAACGACACGTAGAGCGGATAACCATGTGTGCATAGCTGGGATGCTGATTGGCTGAAAAGTACACTGGGACAGGATGGGAGTGACAGTGGAGTTTCAAACATGGAAGGAGAAGCAAAGGTGCCCCACAGACCTGTTTGTGACACTGCCCCCTTCTTCTTCTTCTTCTGGCTGCTCCCGTTAGGGGTCGCCACAGCGGATCATCTGCCTCCATCTCACCCATTCCCTTGCATCCTCACACCAACCCTCTGCATATCCTCCTTCACTACATCCATGAATCTTCTCTGTGGTCTTCCTCTTCTCTTCCTGCCTGGCAACTCCAGCCTCAACACCCTTTGTCCAGTATATCCACTATCCCTCCTCTGCACATGTCCAAACCAACTTAGTCTTGCCTCTCTGACTTTGTCTCCAAACTTCTCAACCTGAGCTGTCCCTCTGATGTACTCCTGCTAACAGTAAACAGCTACAACATGTAGACAATGGTCTAAATAGTTGTGCGAAATGAATAGTGCTTCCAGATATCCTACTTTATGTGGACGTGTCTGTATTTTTAACGGCTTTTCTCCCCACCCCACATTTTGTCTACTCCTCACACGTTTAACAGACAGAACAGCGTGTACAAAACCCATCCCATGAAACCATTTGATCACTTTAATTTCACTTTCTGCACAGAAGTTGGGAAAACTGCTTTTACGTAAAATGCGTTCTTCACGGGGATAACGCAAGACCTTTAACCCTCGGTTATTTATTGTTTGAGTGTGACAGGTCCCACCATTGTCCCACTCCAACACACTCCTTTCCACACACGCAGTTTGTCTGGGTCTGGTCACCCTGCACACACCTGCTTCTCATTGTGTTGCCACAATGAAAGCAGTGCAAATACGTCAGGCATTACAGCCCATCTTATATACGCTAATTCTTTAAAGACACCACTATGCTAACTTGCCGACTGATTTGAGAAAACGCCATCCACTCACATGTGGAGCAGAAGAAAAGCTGTCTTTCTTACCAACCTGTTCTTCCGGTTGCAAAGAGGACAGACCGCTGTACTACTCCGTGTACTTTACGTGAAGTCGATAGTTATAAAGCTGAACAAAACCATTAGGTGACAAACGTAAACGCCCAGCTATCAACCAGGACAGAACTACGTGGTGTTTATAGTTACCTGGTCCACACGCGCCATGGATTTCCTGAGGCGCATGCTCAGCTCGCCAATTTTAATAGGCTGCCGCACAGTGCGGATGTTACGACGGTAATTCCTCACGTGGCTACCTCGCGCAATCTTTTTGTTTAACCCGAAAAGTTCTGTAAAAGCGGAGGCTGTGGGTAAGAACACGAAACACTGGTAGTTCAAAGTTTCCAAGCTGTCTAGCAATAATAACTTTCCCGCTTTAATACAAGTCAAAGCATAAAGTATTTAACAAATCATTAAGGGTGTGTTAATGTGTTCGGGGCACTAATAACGCTGAAGAACAAAAGCGCGTCCCTCTGCCTGCTCAGCCAAGGTGCAGTGCTGCTGGAGTGCGCCAAGATGCTGAGTGATGTGATTGGTTTACCCTACACATCAACACTGAAATGCTACATCAGGAGATTTTTATAAACTAATCTACTCCATCTAAAAAGGTGCACTATTACTTTGCTTTAGACAGCCAGAAAGTCATTAATTATTCAGTTTAATTTATCTGAGTGTTGTGTGCACACTGTCTTTTTAACTTCGGTTGTGTGTCGATTTTTGTCGCCATCTAGTGGTGGATTATATTTACTGCAAAGCACTTGGCAGTTGTGCTTGAAAATGTCACAAACTTAGATTTGTTGAATATTCATCTGTTTAGAATCAGAGTGAATGTCTTTGAAAAGGGGAAGAAACTGGAACAAACTGCACACAGAAAGTCCTGAGGCTGCAAAACAGCCCCACACTGAGCCTCCACGCTGCCTTTTTTTTACAATCCTGTTACCAAAAAAAGATGGGAAAGGCTGCTTTAAAAATCTCATTTAGAGATATATGAACATGATTGTACATCGCTGTCCCTGAGCTCTTGTAGGACGGACAGGGTCAAAGTAGAAGAATCACCTGCGATCTAAGTGATTATTTGACTACTGATTATATTTTCCTTGTATTTTCAAATTGTAGCAGCCTTCCAACATTGTTTTTTTTTTTTTTTACAAAAAGGGTTGCAAATTTACATCTTTTTAAAACTGATATCTTGATAAAATACAGCTTAGTGTCAGCTATACTTTCTCAAGCTAACATTCTAGGATGTAGTGTAGTTAGAACACGACCTCCTCCTGAGGTTTTCTTTTTTTCCTTCAGATGCGGGGGTGTTGATCCATTTTCCTGGTTGCAGATTTCACTGTGAGATGTTTGAATCCCAGAATGTGGATGTTTTTACCAGTTAGAACACAGTTCTCCTGCAATCCTCTCTCCAACATGTGCTGTTATCCAACCAAATTCTAGATATAATATTGGCGATGTGGCCTCTTTATAGCAACATGAGCTATCAACTTGCCAGGAAACATTTTGAGAAAGGTGTTATCTTGCTGTGTCTGCTTCTTTGCAAATCTCCAATATTCAAATGGCTGTGGAGAAAGCAGAGTGGTTGGATGTCTTTGATGTTGTGAAAAGTAATTTATTGTCCTCCAAAATACACTATATGGACAAAAGTATTGGGCCACACCTCTTAATCATTAAATTCAGGTTTAATTCAGTCCCATTACCACAGGTGTGTAATATCAACCACCTAACCATGCAGTCTGTCTTTACAAACATTTGTGAAAGAATGGGTTGTCCTAAAGAGATCACTGAATTCCATTGTGCTGCATTAGGATGCCACCGTTTCAACAAGCCAATTTGTGAAATATCTTCCTTCTTAGATATTTCACAATCAACTGTAGGTGGCATTATTGTAAAGTGGAAGTGTTTAGGAACCACAGCAATTCAGCCATGAAGTGGCAGAACACATAAAGTTACAGAACAGGTTTGCTGAGTGCTGAGGTGCGTAGTGTGTTGCTAAAGATCTGTTTACGCATTAAATGCAAAGTTCCAAACCTCTTCTGGTATTAACATCAGCACAAAAACTGTGTGCGGGGAGCTTCATGATGTGGGTTCCATCGCTGAGCAGCTGCATGCAAGTCTTATGTCACCATGCACAATGCCAAACATCTGATGGGGTGGGGTAAAGCACACTGCCACTGGACTCTGGAGCAGTGCAAAAGTGTTCTGTGGAGTAACAAATAACACACCTCTATTCTGGAAATCTGATAGACAAATAGGAGAATATTACCTGCTTGACAGTATAGTGCCAGCTGTGAAGTTTGGTGGGGAAGGAATATTGCTATGGGTTTGTTTTTCTGGGGTTGGTCTGGGCCCCTTAGTTCTAGTTAAGGGAAATTTTAATTCTTCAACTTAGAGAGACATTTTGGACAATTCTATATTTCCAGATTTGTGGGAACAGTTTGGGGAGGGCCGTTTTCTGTTCCAGCATGACTGTGCCCAAAGTAAGATCCATAAAGGCATGGTTGGATAAGTTCACTGTGGAAGAACTTGACTGGCCCACACAGAGACAAACTATAATGGAGATTGAAAGCCAGGCCCTCTCATCCAACATCAGTGTCTGACTTCACATATGCTCTTCTGGATCAAAGGTCAAAAATTCCCACAGACAGACTCTAAAACTCTGTAGAAAGTCTTCACAGAAGAGTGGAAGTTGTTATAGTTGCAAGGGGGCTAGCTTCATATGGAATTGGACTGGGATGTTATAAAAACTCCTGGAGGTGGAATGTGTAGGTGGCTCAATACTTCTGTCCACATCTTATGAAGTCAATATCTTCACTGTCCTCAGTGTCTTCAAATGCTGGTACTTTTATGAACCATCATGCAGGCACATGATTGTGACTATTTCAAATTTAGGTGGCCCCAATCCTCCCACTTCACCTGATGAGATCTAGATAGAAAAGACAATCAGATTTTAGCAACTAGGCATATTTTACATTCAAACAGAAAGTTCTGATTGTGATTAACTATTAACAATTATGCTACTTGATGCTATAACTCACAAACCAAATCTGAAAACAATCTGCGTCTAAACAGAACAGATAAAAACGTGAGTTGAGGCTTTAAGATTATTGTATTGAAATTAACAGTTAAATGTCAGGTATTAACATACAACAATGTCGTGCATATGCATTATAGTTTATTTTAATTAATTTTTTCTTCATTTTAATCAATTGACAGATGTAATTTTTTCAAAGCTGTAAATAAAGTAGGTTGAAATGGTAAAAATGGGAGATGTTCAAGTTTAGTACAACCATCTCTGTGTATGATGTCTGTTTCTCTTTTACCTCGTTCACTCTGAGCAACAGTTTTAAGCACAGTTTGCCACTTAACCATGAATTTGGCTTGTTGAAAAATATCTCAGATTTCACAGTTACAGTATAACTTACATTTAATACATATGTAGTTCCCACCATTTTTGACATTTTCTCATCTCTTCTGCAGATCTTTATGAGGTCTGGTAGTTGTAGCATCTCGTTGTTGTGTGCATTTGTGTAGATGCTGTAGGAACTGCACTCATTAGTTTCTTAAATACAGTCTTCTTCTTCTTCTTCTTCTTCTTTCGGCTGCTCCCGTTAGGGGTCGCCACAGCAGATCATCTGCCTCCATCTCATCCTATCCCTTGCATCCTCTTCCCTCACACTCACCCTCTGCATGTCCTCCTTCACTACATCCATAAATCTTCTCTGTGGTCTTCCTCTTTTCCTCCTGCCTGGAAGCTCCATCCTCAACATCCTTTGTCCAATATATCCACTATCCCTCCTCTGAACATGTCCAAACCATCTCAGCCTTGCCTCTCTGACTTTGTCTCCAAACTTCTCAACATGAGCTGTCCCTCTGCTGTACTCATTTCTAATCCTGTCCATCCTGGTAACTCCTAGGGAAAATCTTAACATCTTTAATTCTGCCACCTCCAGCTCTGCCTCCTGTCTTTTTGTCAGTGCCACCGTCTCCAAACCATACATCATGGCAGGTCTCACTACCGTCTTAATGGGTATTGTAAACTGTTTTAGAAAAAAAACTTGCTTTTACAGTATATTTCCATATCTAAATTAAGACATGCAATGCATTTCAACATTTTGATGACTTATTTTCATGCTTATTTTCTTTTATTTTCTTGATGAGCAGAAAAAATGGATGGATGGTTTCATAATGTCAAGATTGCACTTCATAGTTTTCCCACTAGGTTGTACTATTGTATTGTTTTGTTCTGTTTTTGTTTTGTTAAGTTTTTCCATTATCTGCTGCAGACAGCATAAAAAGCAATACAACTGCATATTATCCCACACACATACATTTAGAAAACAGTTCAGGACAAATACAGTTAATGAGTAGTTTAAATATAGCACTTTCTTCTTACTTCATTGAAGGTTCTTTCAATTTCTGAAATTCATGACAAAGGAGAGAGCTACAATGAATATGACAATGTAGCTACACTGAATCAGTTAAACCAAGTGGAACTGATATGATAATCTTTAATGTGAGTATGCTTTACAGTGTACATACTGTGTACAATGTACAAAGTAACATACTAACACACTACAATTGTAAGACTTCTTGCACTGTTTGTGGTGTTTCAGGTACAACTAAATCCATAAGAACAAGTCAGTTATGTCTTCTGTTGATTGTGGCTTTTTATCTTAATGAATGAATGAATGAATGAAGGGGCAGAAGAATGAAAGCATGAACTTTTGACAATCGAAAAGTAGATATACATACTGATGATTTTTTAGAACTTCTTGAACTTAGCTGTGCTCACTATGGATACATATTCTACTCCTATTAAACTTGGGCTTCTAAAATAGTGGAAAATATCTTGTTTTGCTTAGAAAGGTTTGACACTGCCATTCAGTGAGCCCTTTTATTAATTTACTGAAAAAAGAAGAAATTTGGCAGAAATATTTTATACAAGAACTGCTTCTTTCAAATTTAGGGACATAATGGAACACATTATATTCTCTTCTGAGTTTTTTAGTGGCCCAGAACTACTTGTACTCTGTGAAGCACACTTTATTGGTTCATCATAATCTCAAACAGCCTCTAGTTAAGAGAGTGTAGGTCATGGTGCTGATGATGGCCTTTCCTTTTTCAATAGCAAAATTAATAAATAAACCCAAAACACATTCAGGCACAAGGTTAGACTGCTGTGATGCTTGTGTAATGTTTGCCCATCATACATTTTGTTAAAGTAGTAAAATATCTGTATATAAAATGGATAGACTTAAAACCAGAGACTAGTAGCATGTAAGGAAAATGTTTATATTCTGGCAAATCAAGGACAAGCAACATAGTCCATATGTAGTCAACTGACGAGCTAATACAAGTAATATTGTTGCCTGAAATGATCCCTGATTCCAGGGATTTCTTGGAGAAAAACAAGGCCAGGTGTAACTTAGAAACAAGACTGCAGTTTAGTATATTCTGGGACTCTAATTCACAGTGAGATACAATTGTGTGAAGGAATACAATGGAATCCTCCGAACACAATTCAGTTACTACTGCTGAACGCTGCTACTCTTATGTCTCGATCCGTGTTTGTTTTCAGAATATCTACCGTCCATTTATAAAATAAGTCACTGAGTAAAGTCAGTCCAAGTTGTCTTGGTAATGTTTACAATATATAATACATAATATAACTATTTCAAACTTTGAAATAGCTGTGAAAAGAAATATGAAATTTAAATTTGTGTGCTAGCCATCTTTGTGGTGTAGGAACCTTCTGGGTTACTTTTAATCAACTTTAATCAACTTATGTGACAAATAATGAAATTGATTGCTGTGTGGTACAGCCTTTTCAAGAATTTAACCTGTGCTAAAGTTTTAGAATATTTATTTCATACTTAGCCGTAATTAGCTGGTACCATATTTGTGTCTGTGCTTTGCACCTATACGGACTATGGATGCACCTTGCTAATCACACTTGCTAGTGTCACTTTCAGCTTAAAAAAAAATCAAAATAAAATAAAGGTGAGTGACATTACCGTGAGTAGATTCAACTTTTATATTCTTTCTATGGGCCCAAATACCCAAATATTTAAAGGACATTATTAGGCTCTTTAAATTAAAAAATGTCCTGCAATTACAATTTACAGGACTTCTTGACTGTATCCTATCAATTTGCATCCTTAAGTTGCATTTCAGTGTAACTTTGGGGTTTGTGTCTGCAACCTCTTTCCAGCATCTCTCTGTAATTTAGCCTTTTTTGTTTCACATAATGCTCTTGTGTTTTATTGTTTTTGATGGACTTAGTAGAGTGTGTCACTGAAATAAGTTAGAAGCCATTTTGCCCAGTCTGTCTCCACCAGGTGCTTAGTTGTCCCTGTGGCAGTCTGAACACCCCTGCACACATCCTACTCTCTTTTGATTCAACAATGATGGAATTTACCTCCAGTCAAAATTGCACAGTCTTCTCCAAACTGCAGTGCAAATTGAAAATTCATCTCTTCAGGGAACACATACCACTCTCGCCTACTTATCTCTCTCATCTTAATTAGGTCTCCCTTGCCTTTACCTTCCTCATCCACTTGGACCTGATATTGCCCCTGTCTCACATTTCTCTACATTGCACAAAGTCTATAGCTTTATATTGCACTTCTTAAGTATTAGCCTATTGGGGAAATAGGAATCTTTGTTACATCTAATCATCATGGCTCTGTGATTTTGACATACAACTTATAGCTTGTGATACTGGCCTTCTAGGGACCAAAAACTCTGCTGCTGCACTCATCAGGTCATGGTGCATTAGGGCTTGACACAAATTATTAGCTTGAGTCTAGTTGAAACCTCATGGAAAATGCAAAAAATGTGTCTGAAAATGAGCTACAATTCAAATATTCATGTAAAGCAGAAACTAATTAATGAAATATGTAAAACCTAAATGTACCTTTGGCTGCTCCCTTGTGTTCTCCCCAACGGATTAATCTGCACTGGTAATTTTGAAAGAGGTTTAACACCGGATGTCCTTCTTGACACAACCCTCCATGGTGGGAGGGTCTTGTGTCCCCACCTGGAATTGAACCAGGGACTTTTTAATTTGTAAGTCGAGTGTGTAAACCACTACACTACAGGGGGCTGAAATATACTAAGCCTATACATGGTATAAAGATTTTGTTAAAGTAAAGTGAAATCCTAAAAACAAAAAAAATGACCTAGCAATCAGAGAGTTATGCAGTAAAATTATGAGACAAGAACGTATCACTGTTGTACTCCAATGTGCCTGTATTGGAGCTCAAATTGATGACTAAAGTAGGGTATACTGGAGTCTGTTCTAACACAAACAGGGTAGTGTTCTTTTTAGTTTGAATTGTCTGTTATTTATTTCTCTTGAAAGCCGCAAACATAAATGTATGGCAAGTGTTTATTTTTTTCTTTGTGAGAGTCAACATGTGGAAGCCCACTTCTGCCTCCCAAAAAAGGCCACGCCAATCCACAGCAGCATTATCTGACCATCTTCCCTTTCAGGGAAACCCAGTATGGGTTTCAGAGAACTCCTTTGTTTTTCTTTCACTGTAACTGATAAGGACAGAAAAAAAATCAGGGGCTTTTTCTGGGTGGACAGAAAGAGAGGAAAAGGGAAAATGATCATGACTTTTCAAAGTCCTGAGGAAGGGACAAGAGGCAGGAGAAAGAGATAACTCATAGGATTTTTGTCAGCCCAAAATAGTTTGAGTGCAGGCTATTATTGTGACCATGCTGTGTGTACAATACTTGCTGATTTGAGTTTGATATGAATTTGAACACTGTGTGCTCTAGGCGATAGGAACTCCATTAACCAGATTTTTTTCACCGTCTTTAAAGCAGAGCTTGATTTGGGTTCTCGGTGGGTGGTCCGCTTGGTAATCGGGATTAACATGGAAAGTTCATCTCTCGGTTACTGGTACACTGCCACTGGGAAAGATGTCAAAACAGTGGGCTGTAGCTATTGCTGTTGTGTCACATTTCACCCGAAGGTGTGTTAAGTCATGCTGCAAAAGTAATCTGGATTATTGCTGTACAAACACAACACTGGATTAGATTTATCTATTTGACAGTGCACCCGTAGTGATTATTTAATCAGGGTATTAAAACATGTTTTTTGTCTCTTTGTTGTTTGCTCTAGAGGCAGCTGTTGCTGTTGTTTGTTCTTGTTTCTTGTTTGCTTAAACTGATAATCATATTAAAAAACACTTGCCACTTAAAAATTTTAAACTGAAAGTCAAAAAATAGAAAGTTTTATTTATAGCAAAAATATACCAAAATAGAGATCAGATCTTGGGAATTGAGCAGGCTTTTTGCAAATGTTAACCTTGGCTCTCACATTTTATTAATACACTTTTCTGTGGATATTTGTCAAATCCATCTGACAGCTGACAAGTACAGCTGACAATTACAGAGAATGTCACCCATATGTTTCCAAATCTGCAAATGGTGGGAAACCACCCATCTCACAGAAGACCTGGAAACTATATACAATGGATGCTTTTTTGTCATCATAGAGAGCAGTCTTCTAAAGCAATATTGTATAATTTTATACGCAAAGCCATCTGTAACTACTTGGTGGCTCATTAGGAGCAATTAGTAACAGGCAAATTAAACATTCATAATATTAAGATTAATCATCAAATTTAAAGTTATACAAAGCAAATCTAATGGCTCCTAATACTTTAAGTATGCAAATTGTATTATGAAAAGTAAGTGCTGTAATATGCATAATGTACCAGACCACTCATGTAAGTCAAAAATGTGTATATTTAAATCTATCTCCACATCTGGAGCTATATAAATACATGTATGTTCTTCTTTCTGACTGCCTGCATGTATACACACAGACACATGAAGAAGCAGAGATCAAGTTTCCTTCTCTTCTTTTCAGCTACTGAAACCATCCTGTCTGCAGTAGCAGCAAGCATGCGCTCTCAAAGATGACCTGTCTCAGAGTTTACTTGCGGAAGTTACCTACCAACTCTCCTGAGGCATCATCCTTCCTTGTCAGTACCCACGGTGAGGTTAAGTTTTTGTAATTGAAATACAGTCTGATACTGTTTTGATCGATTTGGACTGACACTGTCATAGTTTGTTCAAAATTCGTTTGCATACATCCACAGATAGCATGGACCAAAAGCATGTCTCTATCAGAATGTATCTATCCGAATGTCCTATTTATCTACCACATTGGCAGTAAAGGAATGTGTTCATTTTATATAAAGCGTGTCACTGTGTCTGACACCAGAGGCATTTAATTCTGCAGTGTGTCTAAGATGACAATCATATATTTACAAGTGGGCTCAGATGTAGCAACATGTCCTTTAGTTTGGTAATGAGGCTTCTCCCCTTCATCTGGTGACATCTTGAATCATTTATGAGGGTATTATCCAAACCGGAGGAGGGTGGACCTGCAGTGTTTGCTGAGACTAAAACCTCATCCATTATCCAGTATTTATCAATCATTATACAGTAAATTAATATGGATAAGGTATTACAGGGGTGTGGTTAAAGTTGTGGAGTGACTTTTGTATTTTATACCTGTGATGTATCTGTGGGTGTGCCAGGAGGAAGTCAGGGGCAAGTTCCAACTGTGGCTGACTTTAAAGACCTAAGCAGATGATTAGCACAATGTCTTTGTAGTGAAACATCAAAGAGTTTAGATTTTTATGTTGAAATGTCCATGTAGTTACAGCACAATCAACAAGAACTGCTGATATTTCAGATAGGAGGAGGAAAATGGGTTATGTCTGTCTTCATTTCTGTAAGAGAGATACACCCTTGAGCTGGACTGATCTCTAGAGAAGGAACCACTAAATCAGCCAAGTATTGTTCTGACTGTGTTTAATATGGATATGGAGCATTAGTATATTTTGTCTTAGAACCTTTTCCATTTAGTTCCTGCTGATTTACATTCATTTTCAAAATACCCATCATTTTGTTGAAATTAACAACAGGGATATATGGAAATACTCTCAGTAGCCAATGGAAAATCAGTGTTGTCCCTCACCAGTGATGCTGTTTAAAAAAACCCTGACTTTTTCAAGTTGTGGAACTTAATATTCTATTAAGGCCCTCATGGAATGTCAAAAATGCCTGAAATATTTTTGTCCTAAAAATCCTTAAAATTTAATGTCAATGGATTGGTGTCAAAAAGTGCTTGCACTTTAGAGTTACCATTGCAAACTTGCTATTTCTAATGAAACAGAGTACAGAAATTATGCAAAACACTGCACTGCTGATTTTGGTTGTAATTTCCAGTTGAAAGGCACAGCTTTCCTGTTGATAAGAAAAGGAGAAGACAACTTCCAAACAATTCCATTCTGTGTTCTCTTCAATCCTCTCCCAATGCATGTGATGCATTTAGCCAACTAAGAGTTCACAAATGCTGCTGGTTATGAGCGACTACTAAAACCAAATGCTTACATCTTTCTGACACAAAGTGATCAAAATGCACACGCAATACAAGTGAAAATTGCTTTAGGAAACATGAAAGTCAGGAAATATTAGATGCTCTCCTGCTAGGCAGTAAACCATCCACTCAGAAAGCAAACCAATGGTCATGACCCAGATCACAGAGGAACCTGACAATCTGACAGTTCAGTTAATTTAGCACTTCCTAAGTGTTCAGTGCTCTCCAAGTAAGGCTGAGGCACCCACTCAGACGGATACAGATATGTCAGATGCAGCTATATGATGGCCAGCAGATGTGCATAAGCTGGTATTAATGGGCCATGTTTAGAGGTAGGATCATGAAACTGAAATGGATGCTCTGAAATTAGTGTTATTGGAAGAAATTTTTATCATCAAGCAGTAGATTGATGCATATATTTAGTCTTTACAACAAAGACTCTCCTTTTCAGTTGGCTCTCAGGTGACAACGGTTTTGCCCCACATAAGCTTCCTCATTGCTGTGATTGCTTTGATTTTGATGTACAGTTGAAGTTATGTGCGGTATGATTTCTTCCTTGGTTATGCCACACATTTGGTTTAAATTGAAAAAAATTGGAACAGAATAAATGTGTAGGGGTACAGAGATTGGACACAACACTGTTCTTGCCATTTGATGCTGCCAGACTACTTTGTGACATAAATGACATTCTTTTTAATTTTATAAAAATGAAGACAACTCCAGTGTTTTTCTGGAAATATCAAATTTAAATGGGTGATGTTAATATAATAAGCTATACTGCACATGTCTTTATAGTCAAGGTTCCTTTTAAAAAATACATAATTCAACCCACCCTGTTGTTTTGTTCCTCCATTTCTTCACTATGTTGGCATTTTCCTGTAGGATAGCCTGTCACTTTCTAACACTGTCTGCCACCCTAACCACACCCACCCAACCCCACTAACGGAGCCACCACATTTCTTACAGTCAGAATAACAAATTGCATTGATCATGCCCTGAACCAGCACTTAGCTTTCTTGCTGTCTTGTACAAGCACTTAAAATTTCAAATCCAAAGTTGGCTTGGACATCCTCCATCTCATATGTCCGATCTATGCAGTCTTCAAAGGTGATATTTAGTTCTTGGAATCATGAGACCACACACGTTTTTCATGAACCAAATGCTTGTTGCACATGACATCAGGCACTTCATCTAAAACAATATAATTAATATGTTTTTTTGTGGTTTGGTGTTATGGAATATATGGTATTTTCACTTGGGCTCTCATTGAGTTTGTCCTAACAATGTGCCCTTTCAAAACTGGGTCAAATTTGGCCATGAGCTTGAGTTCTTTTAGAAAGCTTATATTGTTTAGTAGAATGTTCCTGTGGAACCCTTAGAGAAAAAATGTTCGCTGCCTAACAGTGAAATACAGCCATGGACAATGTGAGGACCTAATGCTTTCTCTTCCCCTTGGGCATTCTCCTTTTCTAAATTGGAGTCCAATGATATCCTTCTCTGATAACATTGGACATTTTGCAGCAGCAGACTGAGGCAACTTCTACCATCTTCCTTTACCTATTATTCTTGTTATTTAAGACTGTCCAGTGAGATTGTAAAACACAAAACAAACCAATAAACAACTTTACAGACACATGAACACAGTGAAGCTATTACAAACTGGGACACAAATGGCTTTTTGCTACTTAATCTGAAATTGGAGTGATTTTAAAGGTTTTGATGTACAACTACTGACTTGAGTGATTTAAGTTAAGTTTCCTCTTCATTGACTACTTTTGTTCCCCTTTGTTTGACAGGCAGTGTACCACTGACTACAGCTTAAGGCAATGCCTGAGCCAGAGAGAGATGAGAAGAGATAGATGAAGGGTGTAAGGGTAGAGAAGAAAGCAACAACAAACAAGAGATAGGAGACATACAAAATTAAGAGGCTTTATGTAGTTTTAAGATAAACTGTATTTCAAAGGGATATTATTTAGAAACCATCTCAAATTTGCAATGAAGTCTATACAGTAGATGCTGCTCCTATAGAAAATAACCTGGGATTGATGGTAAACTTGTCTGACTTGAGGTAACATTTTAAGGTTTGAGCTAAAGGTAGTGTTTATGTGTAACACAAATTGTAGTGCTATCAGTTTGAAAGAGCATTGAAGTGCATATTAGAAGGCAGGGGGTGGTAGTGTGAATATGAGTCATCACTTTCGTAGAAGAAACTCCTGTGTAATTCCACACTAGACCAGTTATTGACATGTTTGGTTATTTTTACACTTGAGTTGCATTTTAACTTGCTATCATTAAGTATTTCTGTTGATTAAAGCTACCATGACTTTGTCATTTTAATACATGTACCTTTCAGCTGCTCCTTTCTATTCTCCAACAAGGGGTCCGCACAGCGGATTAATCTGCATTGGTCATTTGGCAGAGGTTTTTTTTTGTTTTGTTTTTTATACTGGATGCCCTTCCTGACGCAACCGTCCATGGTGAGAGGGGCTTGCGTCCCCGCCTGGAATCAAATCAGGGACCTTTCGCTTGTTAGGCAAATGCTCAAACCACTATGTTACAGGGGACGCTATGTCATTTTAATACATAGTCCTCCATTTTCAGAGGCCCAAAAGTAATTGGAGAAACCAACATAATTTTAAATGTAGTGATTATTTCTAATAATTGTACGAACATTTTTGCAGTCAACGACTGTCTGAACTCTAGAATCCATCGACACTGGGCCAGTGTCACACCTTGGCGATTTAACTAGCATATGCAGATGTAGGAAAAAATCTGCAAATACACTGGCCTACGTCGATTAAGTTCTAGGTAAGTTTTGTATAAGTTAAGAGCATGCTGAAGTATGCTGGTATATGTTGTACTTCAGTGAGGTTGGAAAATTTTGAGCATGCACAAGATCTCTGATGTTTGCCAGCATATGGCACATACATCCCGCATATGTTGCGAGACGTATGCTGCAGGTACTTTATGTGTACAGTACAGAGACTCACGTTACTCGTATGTAGAGATAATGTCTAGCATACCCAAAACATATTAATAACCTATGAGTAACGTGTTTTTAACATATGTGTAACATATATCAAACATACCTCCAACGGATATAGATATTTGTAGATGTATTTGACGTGCTCCGGTCATACTGAATGTGTTTCTAAGGGCCCTATCACACCATGACGATTTAACGAACTTATGCCGACGCAATCAACTTCCTCTAAAAGGCTAGCATACGCAGAACATTGATGTTAAATGGACGTATACATAACATAGATGCTAGCTTGCTGCCAGCATTCACAACTTGAAGCTTATTTATATCACTCCCCTTAAATGCACCACATACACAATTATTCAGCAGCTGTGTGTTAGAAACACTTTCAGTATGACTGGAACACGTCAAATACGTCTACAACATCAATATCCGTTGAAGGTATGTTTGATATATGTTACACACATGTTAAAACCATGTTACTCATAGGTTATTAATACGTTTTGGGTACGCTAGACATTATCTCCATGTATTTTGACATTTTAGTAATGCGAGTCTCTGTATACATTAAGTACCTGCAGCATATGGTCCTCGTATGCAGGACCTATGAGCCATACGCTGGCAAATGTCGGAGATTTTGTGCTTGCTCAAAATTTTCCAGCGACCTTGACGTTCTACCACATATACCGGCGTACTTCAGCATGCTCTTACAAAAAACATCCCTAGAACTTAATTGACGTTTCCAGGTGTATGTGTAGTTTTTTCCTACGTTGGCATATGCTTGTTAAATCGTCAAGGTGTGACAGGGGCTTCACATACAGCTACCATATAATTGCATATGTGCTGCGTTTAAGGGAAGTGGTATAAATGGCTTCAAGTTGTGAATACTGGCAATATGCGAGCATTTGTTGACATTACACTCTGTATATGTTAGCAATACGTGTCATGGTCCGCCTTTAGTTTGGTTTTTGTGTATGTTTTGAGTTCTGTTTGTTTCATTTCTTGCCCCATGCCTTGCCTGTTCTCCACTGTTAGTGGTCTCCGTCTCTGTCTGTGTCTTGTCTCGCCTTGTTTTGGTTATTCGTCCAGTCCCTGTTTTGTTCCCCCCTGTCTCAGCGTGTTTAGTTACGCCCCTGTCTTCCTGTCATTTACTCATTGGTTGTCCCTGTCAGGCGTCCCCTTCCCTGTCCATTTGTCATTTGTTCATTGGTCTCTTTGTGTATTTAAGCACCGTCATCTGTGTTGTCCGTTGTTGCGTTATTTGTCGTTGTACCCCCTTGTGCCACCCGTTCATGTCTCCAGGTTTCCACGCTTCACGTTTTGGATTTATGTTTATGGACTTTGTTATTATTATTTTGG
>VUQH01032546.1:47125-59564 GCA_015106775.1 Etroplus canarensis | reverse complement strand
TCTTGCTTTCCAAAGTTCTCCTACAGACCACCATCTGATGTTGTCTAGCTACATTTTCCCCTGACACCACCTTGCAGTCTCCTACCTCCTTCAGGCTGCACCTCCTGTATAAGATATAGTCCACCTGTGTGCACTTTCCTCCACTCTTGTAGGTCACTCTGTGTTCCTACCTCTTCTTGAAATAAGTGTTCACTACAGCCATTTCCATCCTTTTTACAAAATCCACTACCATCTGTCCCTCCACATTCCTCTCCTTAACACCATACCTACCCAACACCTCCTCATCCCCTCTGTTCCCTTCACCTACATGCCCACTGAAGTCTGCTCCAATCACCACTCTCTCTCCCCTGGGAATACTCTCTACCACTTCATCCAACTTACTCCAGAATTTCTCTCTCTTTTAATTGGCATCCAATTTGTGGGGCATATGCACTAACAACATTCAGCATCACACCTTCAGTTTCCAGCTTCAAAGTCATAATTCTGTCTGTCTCTTCACCTCCAGAACACTCTTCACATACTCTTCCTTCAACAGCACCGGAGGCAGTCACTGTTAACCCGGGCCGCGACCAATCCGGTGTGGAAGCCGTGTTATGAATCCACATATTTGATTTGGCCAAGTTTTTACACCGGATGCCCTTCCTGACAAAACCCTCACCATTTACCCGGGCTTGGGACTGCCACTAAGAGTACACTGGCTTGTGGGCCTGTGTGGCTGGTTTTAAATTTTTCATATTAAACTGAACTACTGAACTGCTGTCTTTTAAGTCTTTTAACAGGTCAGAGTTAAGAATTTTTCATATTAAATCTGACCTATTAAAAGACTTAAAAGACAGCAGTTCATCATATCTTGGTGTTTGATTACAATGCTTCAGATTAATTTAGTTTAAATAAACGCTGTCACTAATTTACCTAAAATTACTGGCAAATGAAGTAATGTGTGGCACAAAACCAAGAAGAAAATTATTAATCACTCACAATAAGGCCAGTATGAGCAGTTCAATGCAATTCAGATATTTCAACAATATTACAGAACTGGCACCAACTTCCCTGTAAGACATGAGTTGTGACAGTCCATTCTTCACAGTGACTACCATCACAGTGTCAGAAGGCCTCCCCTTCTCATCATATTTCTCTGTTGAAAGCTAAAATGTCCGCCATCAAACACTCACTGACATCTCAGCTGTCACTAAAAATAGCTTTTCACATCTATCTACCTTATCTTCATGTTTGATACCTGACCATCTTGGTCTTTGATCAACAGACGACAAGGTGCTGGCTTCACATTTTAAGTAGCCCACTGCTCATCTACCTGTTTGGCCTGTTTCAGGTCCATGTGTGTGAACGGTATTGCTCAGGATTGCTCAATGTCACATAACACAGTTGTAAGAGGCTCATGATGAGGCTGTGGCAAGCTGTTGAGACTTGCTTCAGATCATTTTTATGGCAGTACAAGACATAAAAATCATAATAAAATCAATGAGAGGAATATCACTGTATGAAACAAAGCAAAGCCATATCTCAAAACAGAAATGCTGTATTTACATAGCACACATCCGAGAACCTCAAACTCCCCCTCTCCCCCTTGAGGGCTGTTTCAACTGCTACAACAACAATGTCACACTCCAAAAATGTTGAACTCTGTGACCACTGCTGCTCACGTTAAGTAAGGGAGTGTAGAGCTGAGGCTTACATGCAGAACTGAATGAGCAACCTCCCCAGGACAGAGGTTGTCTTGGTGAAAGAAAACTGCACAGCAAATCAAACCGTAACTATTAGGCCAAAATGATCCACTTCACCTCAGGTTAGGAGGAGAGAGACATAGAGAAAGATGGAGCAAGGCTTGCAGAAGAGCAGACTACATTTTACAAGCTGTCTTTTGAAGTGATAAGCATGAAGTCAAAATCCCATTGCTCCTAGCCAGCCCACACTCCCATCTTCACTTTTTCTGCATTTCCATCTCCCACGACTGCCATATGAAACATATTTTGCTATTCCCCATCCTTCTCTACATTTTCTTTCTCTCTTCATTTTCCACCAACTCACCATTCACTCAAACCTCTTTTCAATCATTGCTCATGTCTCATTCCACCCTTTCAATATTTGTCTGGTCAGCTCTCTGTCTGTGTGCAAACAGCTTTGGTAAAGAAAAAAAAAGCATTTCCACATAAAATAATTAGATTCCTTCTTTCTGATGGCATGCTTTGGCCTTTAAAGCATGTTCCCAATGCTTGTTCCATCCTTCCCTATTTCATCATATGACATTTGTGGCTTTTCAACAGGTCCAGAGAATTGTGGGACTCCTTATTGCAGACCCAAGCCAAAAATGTTGTGAAATCACAAAACAATTTTTTGTGTATTTTGCAGCCAGTGAGTGCCGATTCCTTGCATAATACTTATTTAAGCTTATTGTATCCGTCATCTTTGTATATCGCTTTGTAGAAGCTTCAAACTTAAGGTGTGTGGTAGGCTTTGTTTCCATTTGTATCCCACAGCACATATGCACATACATTACATGTTCAATACTGACTCAACGAGTTTATTGGAGGTTTATGAAAGAAAACCCTTTTTCTGTGCCATGATCAACACATTTCCTGGAATTAGTGTCCATGGCCTGTAACGCAGCAGACTGTGTTCTACCATTTCTGATAAATCTTACAAAAAAATCCAACTTAAAGTAAATTAATAAAAAAGGTAACCAAAAATGTCAAGTCGCACACCTAGGACTTTTCCCACCTCAAGACTGAAGATCATTTTAAGTGTCAAACTGCAATACAAGGTAATATTACAAAATTGCATATTTACTGTTTATGCTATTCGCAAAACCAGAAAAAATATAAATGACTGAATAATACAAATAAATAACAGACTGTGTCTTGAGTGGGTATTGCCTTCAAGTATCCACCTCACCTTACCAACAACACTGATGCTCAGTAGATGCTGCAGAGCCTTCTGCTCTTCAGCTGTGCACATCCCATATCAGTGTGTAAAATGTTTCTCATCAGGACGCTTTCTATTACTCATCCTCATCACAGCTGACTGTAAATGTACTTCTTAGCTATTGCTCAACATACAACTATTTTAGCACATTAATGATATAACACTCAGACTCACACAAACATTGCTGTACAACTACAACTTTTTTAGTTGTCAAGCAAAGGACATGGCCAAAACCCAATACTGGGTGTTTATGATGCTCAGGCCCGCACTACATTGTAAACAGGCATGTTTCTGTCATAGAAATCACTACATTCGGCTCAGGAACACCTCCAGAAATCATTGTCTGTGAACATAGCTGACCGTGCCATCCACAAATTCGGGTTAAAGCTCTAGCATGCAAAGATAAATCCACACTTGAACATGATCCACAAATGCAGCCGTCTTCTCTGGGCCAAAGGTCATTCAAAATGTCCTGAAGTAAAGTAAAAAACTGTTCTGTGTTTAGATGAATTGAAATTGAAAATTCTTTTTGGAAATCATGTATGCTGCGTCCTCTAGACTAAAGACGAGAGGGACCATCCAGCTTGTTATCAGTGTTCAGTTCAAAAGCCTACATCTTTGATGGTATGGGGGTGCATTAATGCCTACAGTATTTGCAACTTACATATCTGGAAAGGCATCTGCAGTGCTGAAAGGTATATACAGGTTTTAGAGCAACATATGCTCCCCTCCAGACCACATCTTTTTCAGGGAAGACCTTGCATATTTCAGAAACACAATGCCAAATGGCACACTGCAGCTATTACAACATGGTTTTGTGGTAGAGAAGTCTGGGTGCTGAACTGGCCTGTTTGCAGTCCAGATCTTTCACCACTTGAAAACATTTGGTGCATCATGAAACTCAAAATACAACAAAGACGACCCAGGACTGTTGAGCAACTGGAATATATCAAACAAGACACATTCTTCTCTCAAAGGTCTCCCCAGTTCCCAGACATTTAGGGACTGTTGTTGAAAGAAGAGGGGATGCTACACAGTTGTACACATGGCCCTGTCCCAACTTTTTTGAGACGTGTTGAAGCCATCAAATTAAAGATGAGCTAATATTTTTCATGTAACAGTAAAATGTCTCACTTTCAACATTTGATATGTTTTCTATGTTCTTTTGTAAATAAAATATTGATTTATGAGATTTTCAAATCATTGCATTGTGTTTTTATTTATATTAATGCAGCATCCCAACCTTTTTGGAATTGGGGTTGTATAGTACAAGTCTGCACAAACATTCCTGCTTATTAGTGAAAATATAAGCAGTGTGTGTTCCTGAGAATAATTTTACTCCATTTAAGAGTGTCAACCATAAACTAGATAATACCAGTTAAGAAAAAGTTCAATGAAACATGTGGCGCAAGGTAAAAAGACAAAACCACAGAGGTTCAGGTAGCAGCTTAACGAAGTCCTTGGGATGTTGTTTCTATGGTAATGACATTCTCTTCCCCATGTTTGTCTTGTCTCTGTACCCTGAGATTTTCGTGTTTCACATATAGCACCACTGTAATCTATTAGCAAGCCTGGGGGAGGCCACGGCCCTGAAAGAGATGGGATGACAGGAAAAAAAAAAGTGTGTTTGTGCATGCAAACATTGAAAGGATGCCACCTGATTGCTGTCAGCCTTGGCAGCATGACCTGAGGTGAAGGATACTGGAGCAGCTACCTGTGTGGAAGGTGCTGTGAGCTGAAATAAACGCATCAATCAAAATGACAGAGGACTGACAGCAAGTATCCACAGCTCTGGCTCTTACAAATAGGCTTCACCTTCATTTCACATGGAAAACATTTTTTTCTGATTCGGGCTGCTCTTGAGATCAGCAACATGGGACACTGGTTTAGATGGTGGATGTACCAGTCCTGGAAGGGTTCGCTGCCTACATACTCATTGAAGTAGCAAAGCAGGACAGCACAGCACTCCTAGCACATACAGCTTTTGACAGCCCTGACAGAAGCAAAGCTGAGGCATGTCTGTGGTGAACAGCAACCTATTTCTCCACGTTCAGCCAGTGCTGCTTCAGTCCTCCCAATATTACTCTTATTCCGTCTTTGCTCTGTTTCTACGGCAACAACAGGCTCCTGTCTCGCTCTTGCTTCCTTCGTGCTGTTTACAACAAACCGTAATTGTGCTCTCTTTCACCTTATCTCTTTATTCTTTCACCTGGCCCCTCTCAGTGATTGCTCAGTGCACTCTACCTTTACTCATTTCTCCTCTTGGTAGATGGAGGTGAATGTTAATGCCAGGCCGCAGTCCTCTGCACTCTGCAGTACTCAGTGAAAACCTCATCAGGAGACCAGGTACTAGTGCATTCATGCAGTGGCACCATGCACAGGCTAAGGAGAGAGAAGATGAGCACTGTGCACACAATTTCATGGGTTCCAGAGTGGCCTATGACCCGTGCTACATGTCATTATGTCTCTCACTGCCTGTGATCTTTATCGGTTACTCTTTTGTCATGAACTAGTCTAATGTTGAATAAATGCATTCCCTTCATAGGGTCAAAGAATTACATTTTTCTCAAACTATACCTAATTTACATAAAATCCTTCATGTCTACAAACTGCCCATGTTTACAAGTAAAACACTGATCGGTAGACATGTTTTCTCTCTCAAAACAAGCCATGTGAGAGGTTGAGACATTTTTTGTCTGCTTGCTGAAGACGGATTCCAAGATTTTAAAAGAAACATGCTGTAGTTATTTCCAAGCAGCAAACATCTGGTATTCAACTCCACCTATGAGAACTGTTTGTGAATATTTTCTCTGCTTTCAGATTGCCACTCATCTTTGCATCATTTCATTCAAAGACGCATTTTTTAAAGTTTGTTAGGCTTCTTTAGAAGTTATAGGACATTGCATCATAACTGATTTCACAGCTTTCTAAAATATAGTCACCAACTCACAGAATAACACAGCACAAGTGGGCAACAATAAACCCTGAGGATGATCATTTGAAGTGAAAAAACTATTTTAGAATTGACTAAAGCATTAATTTGTGTATACTGTAAATGCAGAAAGTTATTCATCATATAGTCTCCCAATACCATGTTCTCATCCCACATCACACAGCTGTACTATACATATTTAAACTGGGTAGTGAGTAGGATTTAGTGGCATCATATGTGAGGCTGCAGATTGCTACCAACTGAAGTTATCCAGCAGCTCCCCTCGTATTCCAAGCCTGCAGGAGCATCTATGAGGCTTTTAAAAAATTGTAAAAAGAAATTAAATGCCTAAAACTCAGCCAGTTTGCCTCCACTTAAATCTGACCCAGCAAGATTTGCAATGGACAGCCAAACCAGCAGACAGATGGACTACCTGAAAACACAATGCCCCAGTGGCAGAGGCATAAGAAGTCTGACTGTATTTGACAACTTTAGAAACAGTGGTCCAACGTGGCAGCTCATAGGACGAGGACCCACTCCTTCTGTATAGATACAAATGGTTCACTGAAAGCTAACGTGAACACGATTCATAGCTACAAGTGATCATACTACACTGTTCCTTTAAACGGAAGCTAAATCAATTCTGCTTATTAAATAGCAGCTTTAAAATTGACTTAAAAGATTAAAACAGCAAAAACATATTACTTATAAACACCCTGACCAAAAGCACAGAACTTGCATAGATTTATTTAATGTGGTCTTGTTAGCCATGTAAGAAGAGAAACAAAACAACTGTGTTTTTGCTTTAGTGACCCATGCAGATTTAATATATTCCATTTCCTTTTTCAGTTCCTTATCAATCTGGTTTTAATAAAAAAAAAAAAAAACAGCTGTTAAACACCACCCTGCAAGTTACAAAAGTAGCTGTTGTTCTGCTTTCATTTTCCATTAAGTTCCAACCTCCACAGATTTTAGCCCCACCTTTTGTAAATGTGTGCCCTGATCACACAAGAAGTGAGTAATGTCCACCTATCACACCCATGTAACAGCCACACAGAAAGACCAGAATGTGCTTATTTACCAAAGGAAGTAAACTATCCCGGGTTAAATGTGGCTGATATTGCTAAATTAAAACGTGTTTAAACCAGGCCTTATTCCAGGCTCCCAAAATGACTCAGAGCATAGCAATTACAGTCTCTATTCTTTGGCTAGCTTTCATCTCTAAAAGTACCATATTCAAGCACCCCTGTTTTGTTCTATCTCAAGAAGAAGTCCTCCTCAAACTGACTATTTACTATGCCATTTAAGGCTCTCAGGAAAGCAGTACATGGGCACAGTCCCATCATTCTGGATACATGCAAGAGGCAGAGCCGTTTTGTCCCACACATGTTAAGGAGTATTTCTGGTTTATACAACTTGGGAGACACTTCCATGGTTATGAGCATTGTTCCTATCAACAAAACGACATAACACTCATAACATTAAATGTTGACGTGTGGGGAAAATAGAGACAGCACAAACCACTCAGGGGGAAACAACTGTCTCTGCTTCATCTCAGACCTGCCATACTCCATTTTCCTGTGCAATGAGGGTTTACACAATAAACACATTGGATCCAGATGATGATGTCTGATAAAAGGTCAAAGACCAAAGGAAAGTTATTCAGTTCATTCTGAAGTAGATTTAAGTGTCGTCATCAAATTTAATGTCAATCCACCCACTTCTCAGTGATTTCACTGAAAAACAATCATTGACCTCATAGTTATGCTAATGCCTCAGTCTGAATCCAGCTTTTTATGCCTCATCCACATGCACACACACAAAATAAACTAGCAGTGTATTCACTGAGTCGATGAAGCCACCATGTCAGTAGATATCAACCTGTAGGTCACCCCCCCGGTGGCCAGCCACTGCATGAAGGGTGTGCATGACCGTAAAGAGTAAAACTAAGTTGAATAAAAGATGATTTATGCTGGGAAAATAATTTGCTGATGTTATCATGCCGACCTTTGTTTCACCAAAATTCAACGTGGACTTTTTTTTGTTAAAAATGATAAGATGCATACTATATGGATCATACTTGCAGAATTGCAGTACAAGGCAGTCAGAATTTGGTCAGGTAAAAATACAGTCCATATTGGTAGCAGTTGGGCATGTGGCTCTCTAAAGTAGAGTACACAGAGAGAGAGAGTAAGTATACTAACAATCCATGATAAAACCTTGAGATGATCATGGACAATAAAAAGGCAGTGGAAGAAGGGAGGGAAAGGAAACTTTGAGATGAAGGCATTCAGAGAGTGGAACTGAAGTAAAATGAAGCTTCACTGTAAGAGAGATTGTTGTGCATTTGTGCCTACAGGAGTTCATGAAACAAACTTCCTTTCTGAAAGATTGACCACTGAGAATCTGATTATCATCTTACAAGGACAAGAAAGAATCTCTGCCCACTCTTTCTCTACATTCACAAGAGACTTATTATATACCTGTGTGCCCACCACAGCATGACAGAAATGTGATTCCTATGAGACTTTTATTATACACCTGTGGTTTGCAGCCCCATATGAATATCATATATCGGGCAGCAATTGTGTGCCAGACTCCACCAGACCAGATGTTGCATTGCAGCAAAGGAACATCTGCAGTGTCTCCTAAGGAAGATAAATTTGTTTACTATGGGAGAGCTCAGAGAGTTTCCTCCATTGATCTGGCTGGCAGTGGCTGAGTGTTTGGGGCCATGTGAGATACAAGAGTCAAGTCAGCATGTCACAGGCAATTAATGCCGTCTTCAGACAACCCCACGGAGACACCTTCTAGTGAACACAGGAGCAACAGAAGGGCCCGGATGGGAAACAGGGCACAGACTAAGGCAGCAGCATCTCAAAGGGGGATTAAGACTGGCAGATTGAGCCTTTCATGTTGTGATTTCATGTCTCTCTACTGGAAATAACTTCATCTGTATTTTTTTTTTAATTTACCTTTGTCTGTCTGTCTCTGCTTGTCTGCTGGCTCTTCGGTTGTGTTGCTGTGCACTGCAACCAGATTCAATCCTATAAGACACTGAAAAATCTGGAAAAAAAGCACCTTTGTAAGAAGGTGCAAAAATTAAATTGGTTCCCCAAAATTTATTCCAGCAAAGTGGCTAATTCACATCTGAGGGCTTTTTTTTTCTGGATATGGGTTTTTCTGTCCCTGCAGTGTGTCACAGGCTGAATAAATTTCTGGAGGTGAGTAGGTTAATAGCCATACATCTGTCTGCTTACGATATACAGCAGCCCACAGAATATGTAGATTACATTGTCATCTGAAATTGTGTTTTTCCACAAGATAGCATTTGCAGCTTAATATAAAGATACATTTACTGGCTGAGTGCCCTTTTTTCAGTTACAGTGTTAATTTTGAACTCTTATAGTGTGCCTATACTAGATATGCATGTGCAGGTGGAGGTGGTGGGAGCAATAACAATTGGGATAATTAGAAGATATAGTCTCCCCTAAACTACTTTTTCTCTTCTAATAGCTGCTCTTCTAAAACCCTCTAGCACTGGAGACAAAGAAAAATATCATTCTAATCTGTTTTAGTGCACATTATGCCATGTCTACTAGCACACAGAGCTGCTTAGGGGACTGTAATTATTTCCTGCCATTTCTCTTGAAGTCTATTTTTGCTGCTACAGGTCAGTTGTAATCGCATACATAAAACTTAATATAAAGCAGATTGTCAAAGCTACCAAAAGAGAGCAAAAATCACCCGTGGAGCAATCACAGGGGCTAATGAAATGAAATCTTTAACAAGGTGAAGCAAAGGCCTTCCTCACAGCAGTCAACGCCCTCAAAGGCGCGGCTGTCATGTCGGCGCTTCCACATTTAATTATGTTTTTTAGCACTTCAGCCTCAAGTGGCTCAGTGCAGCCGGGACCTCCGGGAGACCCGTGCAAGTCCTGCACAGACGGGGAGAATAACAACACCAGCTGCTGGCATGTGGTTGTGTATACCTGCATCCTGAGAGCATGTCCTCAAAAGCATTTCTAGAGAGATGGAATTAAATGTACAGAGAAAAAGGGAAAACGTGAGCAGCTTTATGGTTACAAGTACAGCGTGGGTAGGAAATCCTGTATGTTTGTGCTGAAATCCAGAATCTTTTATCTATCAAATTGTTAAATGACAAAGATTTTGCCTCTCTGATGTGAAAATGTACTATTTTTTTCCTGTATTTCCTATCACTGCAAACTGAATATCTTCAGTTTGACAGGTATTTTTAGTGTGACAGGCATTTTCACTATGTTTTAACATTAAAAGAGTCTATTATGAGTCAAAATAACCTCCAAATAGCAAATATTAAAATGAAAGCCAATTACAGCTGTATGGGCTAAACTAGCACACAGAAAACAGTTTCTCTTCTTCCTCAGCTTTTCAGTTTTCAGTCAGTCATGTTGTTGTATATTTAAGGATAGAATGCAGAGTTTATAAACTGTATTTTGAATTCCTTGGGCATTATATGTAAAGTAGGTTAGTTTGCTGACACATAACATTCATACCTTCGTGAAAACAGCTGCCAGGATAGAGAGCATGCCATTTCGCCTGTGTGTTATCTTCTCTCACCAGATCCTGCTTTATGCAAAAGCAGCAGCACCCATTTGGCCTCAGAACATCTACACCAGGATGAATGTAGAGATATGCACTTCTGTATGTTTGTGTGTGAGTAAGACAGGGGAGAAGTGCACACATGTCTGTGTTTGTGTTACCAAAATGTAACAGATGTATACAGTATAGGTTTACATATAGTATGCTGCATCAGAGGTACTAGATAAAACATAATTATGGTTTTCTTTTTTGCACTTTTACCCTTAAAGTGGTTATTTAACCAATCATATTCCCTTCTCAGCTGAAGCTGTGTCCAACTAGACGTGACCACCTCTGCTTTACTCCTGACAGTCAAGTCACACAACATGTAAACATTTCCTTTTCCTGATATTTCAGCATTTCATGCTGAGTTTCCCCAGCCCGAAGGCTTTATGGGCAATTATCATGGTATTTCCATTTGTAAGCCCCAGGGCAAGGCAATCTGGAGGGGACTGATTTGGACGGTTCTGATCCACCAAATGTTTGGAAAATGTTGCTCTGCCTCAGGGCTAAGTAACATATTTTCAAATATTTTTAAACACATTTGTAGAATTTCATTGAATAGTGTGGGGTTTTTTTTGGAAAATGGTTAACAGATAAAGTTATGCAGGCATAAACAAGTTGCTGTCTGCCATCTCAGCTGAAATTCCTCAACCACTGTTATAAAGTTATGTGAAGTAGTATGGTGCATCCCATCCCACTGGCTATATTGGTTAAAAAAAACCAAACAAAAACATTTCTTTGAAACACTGCCTATATTTCAAAGTGCTGAACACATCCACAAGGAAAATTCTTATTCAGCTGTTTCAGTGATTTAACAAAAACATTCATAGAAATAATATTCTTCTGTGAAAAAAGCAACTGTAGCTGCATAGGATAGCCACTTTGGCACAACTAGCTTCTTGTAGGTATTTTTCTCAGTTCCTTTTCTCAGCAGTAACTGACACTGGATGTTGAAATTTTTAACCCTTCTTCCATGCAAAATTCTTTCAGTTGCAAGATATTGATGAGGACCCTCTTTCAAATACTGCCCATTTCAAATCTCCCCACAACTTTCCAACTAGATTTCAATCTAGGCTTTAACTAGGCCAACCCATAACCCTCCAGTTCTTCTTTCTGAGGCATTCATTAGTGAATGAATGTTTCCGGAAGTAGTCTATTTTCTTAACACATTATCTTTAAGCATTCACTGATACAATGCAGAATTAAGCAATTTCCCCCCAGGATTAATAAAGGAGTCTGAATTCATAGTAAATCAATGACTGTAAGCTGCTTCAACCATAAAATTTCCAACGCCATGCCTTACAGTTAGTATGAGGTCCCTCTCCTGAACAGCTGTATTGTCAAATTCATCCAGAGGATGTTACTTTAACTGGCCTAGTCTTACATGTTCACTGGTAAACTATATGTATGTATCCACTTTGATCTTTTTGGAAAGTGAAGGCCTTCTTTGCATGTTAAATTTGGAGAATGTCCAATTTTTTTTTTTGGGCCATGATGGCGGCACGACGGTAGCGCGCGGCCACTCCAGAACCAAGGTGGTGCTTGTTCCCCTGTGATTGTCCATGTTCTGACCCAGCATTCGGGTGTTCGGGTGTTGTGGACGCCGGGATGGTGGCGTTCGTGTTCGTAAGTTGGAGGTTCGAGGACGACCAGACGCCGTTGTAGCTCCGTTCACGGACGAGACTAACTGGCGATCCGGCAGCGTTGTTTTTCATGATCGCTAACTGACAATCCAGCGGCATTGTATGAACTGCCGGCCAAAGTTTTTGATTTCCGCGGGGAGTATCGTCGCGGGACTGATGCTGCTGATTAACGGTTTCTGCGAACTCCGATCTTGGCTTGCTGTGTGGACAGGAACTTCAGTCCTCTGCGTTGCCTGATGCCGGTGGCCGGGGAAGAGGACATCGCGGGCGGGGTGTTGTGTTGGGTCGGAGGTGGGCCCTGG
>VUQH01032546.1:34752-47105 GCA_015106775.1 Etroplus canarensis | reverse complement strand
CTGGCCGGCCGGCGCTACCCTTGTATGGGGCACCAGGTCCTGGGGGAACGCTATATCATTTCACTGTGTATTTATATGTAGTTGAAATGACAATAAAGTAATCTAATCTAATCTAATCTGATTGTACAGCAAGTCCAGAACGAAAGGTACACCACTTGTTACTAATTTTCTTTAGAGTGAAATGATTTAAAAATCACCACATACTTCATTAGCAAAGAAATCAGCAGAACCTCACTTTCAGAGATTTAGATGTTACGCCTTTCACCTGGGAAAGACACTTAATATCTCCCAGACCAAGGCCAGCAATCTGTGACAACCCAGATCAGAAACGAACTGATATGCCAAAGAGGTCTGATTTTCCCCCATGATTACTGTACATTACTCTCAGTGTATTAAAATCTGGGAGAAAAATCCAGATTTATTTTATTTCTGTATCTTTATATAGACTCAGATTTTGCTCACTACTTGGTAGCTATAAAAATACACAGTGAAGTGACATTTGTCTCATACATATAAAATTTCACCAATTTGAATACATTTTATCCTGCAAGATCCAGACGTAGCATTCATGTTTGGGCCAGAGAGCTGAAATTAAATATCTCAGGGGTCTATAACTACCAAGTTTGGTGAAGCATCTCAAAGTCTGCAATGAGTTATGGCAATAACATCACAAATCTCTATGGTAGACATGACACGACCAGGTTAAAATCATAAAATCTCCTGACTTTGGTCTGGGACAGGGGTCGGCATCCTTTACTGTCAATGGAGCCGTTTGAGCAATTTTTGACCAAAGAAATGCGTATGGAGCCGCAAAACATATTTGAGAACTATATTAAAAAAGTTAGGCAACCTATTAAGTATAAATTCAATATTACTAATTTTTATAAATTAAAATAATTTAAAATAAGTAATTATTCTGCAGCAGATCACAGTTGTATTTTTCTTACAATAATACAATGTTTTTGTTATATTTATGAGATTATGAAATTAAACTGTTCAAAAATGTTTACTTTTTATCTTTTTTTAAAAATTACAAACAAAACTGAACAAACACAAAATGGAGGGAAAAAACTATTAGCATGTTCAGGCCTACTTTGAAACAGACTAGCTATGAAGCTATGAAGCCTACTTGGTCTGCAAACTATTTAAATTAAAAGCAGCTCACTAGGATACCAGTTCAAATGCATAGCAGCCTAATAGCTTTAAAAATTGTAAAGTTTAAGTTTCAGTTCTGTAAAGTTTCAGTTTAATTTTGACTAAAATCCAGCTGTAAATCAAGCATACCAGTAAGTCAGCAGTGTTTGCAGTCTCTCTGCCAACCATGTAAGCTGTCACTGACAAAGTTCAGCGAAGTTGAGAACATAAAGCACCAGGTATTAGACCCAGGCTATATGAAGCACATATTTAAACAAATTTTTAAATATGACATTCAGGTGACACATTTTTACAAAAGGAGAATGTTGGGAATCTCTTACAGGAATGATCACCAACTGTAAAATTTTTTTTAAAAATTACAGTTGTTCATTTCCTTATTCATTGTGTTTTTCATCAAAGCCACCAGATGATGGGCAAAAGAGCCGCATTTGACAGCTGCAGGTTCGAGACCCCTGGTCTGGGAGACATAAGATAAACTTCTGTCATTCCCTGTTGAGGTACACACATCAAATCTGAAAAATCCTCATTCTTAATTTATGAATTTGAAGGTGTGATAAATGTAGCAATTTATTTAATTTGGCCATTTTAGTGATCTGTTTTTAATTATTTAAGCTGTGAAAATGATAACGAATAGTTCCATGAATGTGTGTCATTTGTCTGCAAGCACTTTTTCATAGAAACCTGTTCAAATACGTCCATTTTCACGGGATGTACTTACTTTTCACACTGTAAGCTGTGGACATATAGTATTACACTCAATGAAAAAAAACAGATTTTGTCACAACAACAAGTGCTTCATTGAGACTGCAACATCAGACACATTAAACAGTCCCTGTCTAGCTTGGAGGCTGTGTTAAAAGTTTTTACTATGGTGGTCAGTGTTTGATCTTGATCTACAAAGCTCAGCAATGCTCCATCAAGAGTGCAGGGGCTCTGCGGCGGCGGCTGTTATCAAACTGCTAAACATCAGAGGAGAAACAGGGAGTGCTCTCTGTCCTTGACTCTGACACACACTTATTGAAGGAAAAAGCCTCCAGCACTCTCCCTGCTTTCATAAAAAAAATAATACAGCATCAAAAGACCAGGTATCAGGTATCACAGTATTCAGTGTGTGCACAGTCACAAAAACATACTACTGAATATAATACCAGTGTTCGTGAGGTCTCATATGTCAGCGTTAATATCTAGTGCAAGTTACTATGACAATTAAAACTACAGGTGCATCCACCAAGGCTGCCTTTCTCAGGTCATGAGGCATAAACACATGCTGCTCTTGTGATTTAATGCACATAAAACAGGCAGCAAGTGACCCTGCGGATGAACTGATGGAGCTACGATAATCTGCAAACACAGATAGCTAAGTACACATTCCCCACAAGGCTTATGAACTTCAAATAGCCAAGTCAGTTTGGTTTTCTCTTTCCTCACCTGGCAACCTATGCCAGAGCTTGCTTCATTGTCAGCTCATGATTAATCCATTTGCTGCATACCTTATCAAAAACCGCAGACCCAAATAAATCTGACCGTATTATTTGGAAAGGCTGAGAACTGTCGGAGAACTTTTTTCCTCCCCAAGTAATAAAACTTTTGCGCTCAAAGTTGTTTGATGCTCTTATTAAAATATTTTTCAACCTCAATTTATCTACCCAAACATGAATTCTCAAGTGGAGGACTACAGTGCACAGACAAAATGCCCGCAAGCACAAATCCAAAGAGGATTTCAAAGAAGACAAATGAACTTGGGCAGAGCTGGAGGAGAGGGGCCAGCCAAAGAGGGGCCAGCAACAGTTAAATATGTGTTGCTCTCTGAAGAAGCAGCTGACTAACTCTGAATTCTAAGCAGAGGAAAGTTGTGCTTTTTTTTTTTCCTTGAGGCGCTAAAAGACCAGTTGTGTTGTCTAAGAGGGCCAGATGGGCCTGTGCTCTGTGACTAAATGGGCATACACACACACACACACACACACACACACACACCTCCAGGACCCTCAAGTTGATCAGCATTCACAGTATTAGTTCCCAGTTTCTCCTCTTCCCTTGCCCTACACTCGTTTCTCTTTTTTCCACTTTGCCGATGGTTTCACAGGGTGAACTGGAATCCCTGTTTATTCACTTATTCCTCGGGGGGAAAAGGAAGCTCAGCCAGCAGGACATAGACAGCGAGAGAGCATGAGGCTAAGCAGAGACAAAGGCCTGGACCTTTACGCTGTTAGAAAACACTGCGGTAGGGAATCCAAACACCCCCCCAGACAGCATAACGCTTATGGTTTTACTTTTATTCCCCACCAGACTGAAGTAACCTTCCTACAAATGCTTTCAGACTTAAACCTTTTAATCCTGTTACCCACAGACTCTACAAAAAGGTATCCAAGCTCCACAAACTCACTTCTTCACTTAACAATAGAATGGTATCAAACTAGTTTTGGGGTGAATTTGAGTTCACTTTCACTTCTGCAATGACAAGGGATCTTAAGTTTCATAATGTGGTAGTAAGGTAGGTGTGTGTGTGTGTGTGTGTGTGTGTGTGTGTGTGTGTGTGTGTGTGTGTAAGTAAAAACACCCATGTAGCATCAGGAAACCTCTTAAGAACACCTGTGTTGCTGCACTTAGTGAATCTCTATTGTGATCCAAAGAGGCTGAAGAGAAAGAGGAGGTCACCTACATATTGTCTTAGTGCCTCGCTTTGTTCCTGTGCTGAAAAACAAAACAAAAAAAGAACTGCACTAAGAGCACTTCACTACAGTGTTTCATAATGCTGAAGACAAAGGAAAAAGACTGAAACTCCATCCAAGACTGAATTTAGCCACAGCTGCTCAGCTGAACTTTGTTTTTTCATACTGACAAACGTGATAATGGCTTCACGCATTTAAGTTAAAAAAAAAAAATCTTGACACTTCAAAATCGCTCATCTGTAATCTTGAAGAGAAAATCACTTTTCTGAGAAAATTCAGAATTTAGAGACTTTTAAAATGTGGCATTCTAATCGTCTTCTGTATAAGCAGTGACCATAAAGATATGTTGAGGTCAACAATTTGACAAATCTTAAGACTCTTCAGATCAGATTTTTTTGTTTAAATGCTCGAAAAACAAGGAAAGATCAAACACAGATGCGTCCTGAGTTGGTTATTTTAGCGATTCATCTTGCAAACACAAAGCAACAATTCACAAGGCACCAAGAATAAATCTTGCATGTGATGCCAACTTAAACTGCAAAGCCAGATGGTCTATAGGTGGTTTTAGGCACAAATTGAAAAGTAGCCCAGACTTTGGCCAGGCTCATTAGATGAAATATCTCAGCCAACAATCCACAGACAGGAGAGATAATTTGTTCATGAGGGAAATGTAATGCAGAGTTTACATTTCTGTATTGGGACTAACACCCCTGGCATGCATGCATACATACATAGATTAATATAAAAACAAGTATTTGATTTTTTTTCTGACAGGACATCTGGGATAATATTTTTACTTCCCACTCTATCTTGCACTCATCATATAGAACTAAAGTGGTATTGTTAGTTGATATTTCTTTCAATTTTTCTGCAAGGCATTCGGTAAATTGTTTTTTTTAAATGTAATAAAGCACTAGTTTTCACTAACATTTTCATTCTGTCAAACCTAGTTAAGCACACAAAATAAATATAAAAAGAGATTATAATAAAGTTTTCAGCCATCTGGAGATATTTCTTCCTGTGGGTGTGTGAGTGACAGTAAATACAGTATAACTTCATGTGGCATTAAACAGAAACCCTCAACTCAGGCAATGATAAACAATGATAAAACAAAAACTATGACAACAAACTAATACTTTGTTTGCTATGATAAAAAGTGAGGGAACATGTATTAAATAAAAAATAGAAATGGACTATCAGCAACAGTTGTGTAGCTTGATTACTACTGCAAGCCTAACTGCACAAAGATTTTTTTTTACATGACAATGCTGACGTGACGGTTTGGTGATGCTTAGCCAATTTGTTTTCATGCCTAATGTTAAAGAAAATGGTCTGAGTCATAAAAGGCTAAGGGTCAGGCCTAAAGTTTGGGACAGGGATAGAAACCAACAGTAAGAGTAGTCCAAGGCTGCATACCTCCACCAAAGCCGAGTAACCGTTGAATCTCTATGTTTTCTTAAGGTAGACATTTCTATGCCAAACTTATAGAATAGAAAACAGAAACAAAGCCAACTTTTAATGACCTGATATCTGCAATTTCTTGTAATTCCTTTATTCAGTGCATTTATGTGATGCATAATGTCTCATTTTTCCCATCTCACAATGTTGAAAAATCCTTCAAAACATTCCTGATTTAAATAGACTCCAAAGTTAATCACTTCTAAGATAAACTGTCTGACTACTGATAAAAATTTTATGCCAATCTGTCAGTAACTTTTTGAATAATCCTGCTAACAAACATGATAAACCAACCAAACCAAACCAATAACATAACCTCCTTGGCAGTGGTAGCGACTACCAGCAGGTAACTGAAAATAAACAGCACTGTTACATCCTCTCTAACTCCCGATCGACCCATAATTCATAATAACCACTTCAAGGTATTGTGTTTTGAACATACAGTGCTTGGCGATCTAGTGAAACAATTCAGTTTACCCTTTTAACTCTTCCCATACCTGCTTGTCCTTGTCTTTAGCTTTTCCGCTGCCCGACACCCGCGATGAGGTGACATCACGGGGGATGACAGAGATTTGGTGCAGTGGCATGTTCATCCCAGCAGAGCCAACTGGGGACGCTCACACACACACTTCCTGTCCTGCTGCCAGAGCAAAGGGCATGATGGTTTGAACTATGACACTTTGCCAGCACCACCCTGCAAAGGACACACATCACATCAAAAATAAATGACTTAAATGCAACTTTGCAATAAGAACCAAGAAATGACAGCCCAGAAGTGGTATAGCTGTATTTTGAACACTCAAGTGTGTTTTCACCTGGTCTGCTCATCATGTCACCGATTTCTTCAGGGATTCTTCAGATTTATTTATTTATTTATTTTTTTTTTAAGCACAGAGCTTTAGTTGATTAAATTCAAATTTAGAACAGGATGAATTTTTGCATTAGAGACCAAACCTCTGGAGCCTGCCAATTCATCTGTGAAAACACAGAGCTCTTTTTATTTATGTTAACGCAACTTTAATTATACATCTTGTAGAGAAAAGCTATCCTATATAAACAGACATTTGCATATGATTATTGAGCAAGGAACCAGATTTCTGACACTGGAATCTTTCAAGTTTTAGTTTACAATCTGCTTGGAGTCTGAGTTGAATTCGCCATTGATATCTGAGCAATGTTGGGTCGAATCCACTTAAAGACTGCATGGAGAACAAGACGGGAACTGTATTTGCCAAAATGTTTTTCAAAACCATCACCTCTTGTTTGCTGAGAGCTGGGAAAACCAAAAGTGCCAAGAGCTGATGATTGTTTGTGCTGACCATAAAATTAGAATGTCATATATAGCCTTCCAGGAAAAAAAAAGACTTCATTTTGTAGATTTATGCTACATTCATGTGCAAATCTATAAGTACATGGCTGTTCTACAATCATATTTTGAATGATTATTATTAAAGCTCTGTACATTTTATAGATAATGTGTGGTGTTGTATTTGGGTTTACTTGTCAGCTTTATTTTGGTAAACTAACAAGTCTTAACTCATTTAACCATTTCAAAACCACAGAACCTGATGAATGCATCCCCACAGACTTTTCTTCTGACCTTAAGTACAGACAATTCCCAAACCTCAAAAGCACAGCCAGCTGCGATTATCCACCAGAGAGCTTCTGTATAGCACAAGCTCACAGTGTGATAAATGATCACTTGGGTGATTTCCAGAGTGTAAACCATATGACTGTGGGGGTGTGTATGAATCCACTTTTGTTTTTCCAAAGACCAGGATTCAGAGCTTCGATACCAGTGAGCAGTGATAACTGTGGTTCCTTTTCAATCTGATTCAGACAAGAGTCATGAAAGCAGCAGCAACAGCAGTATGGGGCTGTCCTGTAGAGTTACACAAGAGGTTTTACACACAGGTCATTTTAACTCAGTTAATGCAGCCATCTGTACTGCCACCGACAGCAATTAAGCTTTAGCTCCTTCTCACCACTAGGCCATGTGTATGTGTGTGCATGTTTGCACGGAGGCCCGTCTGCCGAACAAACCCTCAAGCTCCACGGTATGAAAATGACAGGATTAAGAAACCAAAAAGCAAGCAGACAGATGGGAGGTCAGTGAAATGGCAGTAATCAGAAACCAGCGTTGATGGCAGGAGGGGGTTGGTGATAGTATGCACCTAGGCTTTGGACTGAGAATGCCACACAGGCTCACTGAGGAGAAGATCAGACCATCACAGCCAGAGCTGTCGCTTCAGCTCAACACTGCACTGTCTCCGATAAATATTCAACATGGAGAGGTGATTACGCTCATATGAACGAACACACCGTCAGTAGCCGTATCAGCTTCTCATGGAACATCTGGCAGTCTCAGCTTGATGCCAGTAGACAGAAATGAAAACCAAGCAGAAAGTACCTCAGCACTCATACATACATTCCTCAAGTAAACTAACAAACTGCAGACTAGCCGTAGATCCAGTGGGAGAATAAGAGATGCAATCGGGCGGAAACCAGGAAAAACTACTTTAAGCCACGATTGTTTGTTTAAAACTGCAGTCACCCTTTGCCTTAAGATTGCTCATGTCACAGATTAACATTATCAGTCATTGGGTTGGGACAAAATATTGAAAGGGCAATATATCATATTAGCTTCCTCTTGCAATATAGTATTGATATACTGCTGTCAAATATCAACATGTTTATTTAAACATGCAGGCAATGTTAATGGATTTTCTGATCATTTTGATTTACTGGAGTCATTACATGACTTCTTGTGGTGGCACTCAAATGAATGAGGCTAAAGTAAATATAAGTTAACCAACTTTCAGGAAAGAAGAAGAATCATCATGAACTAGGACACTGAGGGAAAACAAGTCAGAGAACTAATAACTTCAAAAAGGCACACTATTAAAATGGAATAAAAATGACAATCCACACTAATCGCACAGTGCAGAGAGGAAATACAGATTTACCTCTTTATGTTGTATTCCCTTATGTAGACACGGTGATGTGTAGAAAATGATCAGTTTGCCATGTAGCAAGTACACAGGGTTACTAATACCATTGTTATCATTACTTTTACTTTTAAATCTCACTCAAAATCACTTGTTTACTCTAATTATTTATTATAGACTTAATATGATTTCTCAATGCACAACCTGAAAAACTCCTACTCCAGAAAAATCGATTTTTGTTTCTGCTAATATCCTATTACTACTAGTAGAAAGCTTTTTTGACATTACGGTTGTTTCTAATAATTAGTGCAAATGATCCAGTCAAGTAAAGTGCTTTTTAAAAAAATACTGTCACTTAAAGCATGTACAGGTAACGCATGAAATTAAATAACGTTCCTCCAGGGGCATGGTGCTGCATATGCAACTAAGAGAGACACAGTGGACAGCGCAATAGAGGACATTCAAAAACAGTGATGACAAAAAGCAGCGATGATCATTATACCAGGGGTGTCAAAAATCCAGTCTGTTAAAGCATCCAATATGACTGGCTTTAGATAATATGGGGATGTCAAATAAACTGGGCATAAATTTTGGACCTTTAACTATATTTTCCTTAGTTTTAAAGTCTTCTTACTGATAATTTATTTAATTACAGGATAAAGTCCTTTATTTCCTTAAATGAAAGTCCAATGAGTGTGCCAACAAGTTTAAATTATTACATCATATCTTTATAATGTAGAAAAATGTTTGCAATGACATTTCTTTTTGCCAAGAATGTGTAGTTAAACTTCTTTACACAAGTGAGGGGAACAGTTTGGAGGTGTTTTTTCTTTGTGTTATTATGTAATAGTTTTCTGGTCTGGTCCACTCTAGATGAAACTGTGTCCACAATGTAAAATGAGTTTGACCTCCTGCATTATACAGTCCTGGTAAAAATAAAAGTCCAAAGGGCTTTAAGAAGGGTGTCTGATTACAACTACATATTGGTGCATAATAAACCAAATCAAATGTTACTTTGAGGTGAAATTGGCTTTTGGTCATCCTGTTTGTAGATCAAAATAACAAATGTGGGGACAAAGACTCACTGACTGATAAAAAAATTTAAGTCATTCATATTCTTTGACTTTCTTGTGTTTCAAAAACTTGGAGAATCTAAACTACAATATATTTATCCCTAAACAACCTAATGGAGGAAGAGCATTGTACTGAGTTTATACAGCAGCAAGGTCAACTCAATACCACAATGGAAAAAAAAAATGTGCTCAGAAGAAGACATGCCCTATAAAGAAGTGCATTTTTGTCTCGAACTGCTGATTCACATACAAAGAAACAAGAGTTTATTTTGTTGTGAAACACAAAAGCACAAGTGTGGTCTCCCAGAAGAAAAACATACATTTCACAATTCAATGCACAGTTTACCAAGCTACTGCAGGGAGTGTGTGCAGTGTGTCCTTATCCATATGCAGAGGTCAGGGTGGTCTTTCAGTTGCTCAGGGTAAAATGACACAACTTCTTCAAGAGATGGAATTTTTAGAGACCTGTTATGCTACTGCAGTTACACATTTGTTAAAAAATGTTAGTAAATGTTTAATTAATCAATGTTTCAGCTCTCTTCTGTGTTCCTTCCTGCCTGCCTTCCTCCTCCCCTCCTAAGCCATCAATCATGATTACATTTCAAAAGACAAGTGACTTGGATGCAAAACAGTAAATAATTTAATCCTTTGAGTGAGTGAACAATAAAAGGTCACTCTGATGGGCAGAGAGCACTTGGAGTCATGTTGCACATGTGTGTGTAAGGCTAATGAGTTACAGTAAACGAGTGTGGTCCATAGACCCAGTAAACCCTTAGGGAATTGTCATATGGAAGCATTATTAAAGCTCTTGCTACATTTTAGTTGCAAAGGTCTGCCTTGATTAAAAAATACTTGCATCATTTCCTGAGGTATGACCTGAGGTAAACATGAGTAACAAAACAAATCAAGGTCTGTCACTTCCCCAAATGTTTCTGCAACAGTCCAGTGAACCAACAACAATGTCCACTGCTGTGGCCATAACACATACTGCTGCTGCGCCAACGAGCTCATTACTATGCATCCCAAGAATAACAACTGCAGTAAGCCCAACAGCACACTCTGCTTTTTTAATTGGCATTGCATTTCAAGCCTAAGGTCTTTGTTGGACTGAGAGGTTACACTAATGGGGCAAGAGATGTGTTGGAAAGACAGCTGGGATAACACTTCTGCTGCATAAATATTTCTAAACATTCAGCCCAAAGCTCAAAGTGTGAATATTTTTAGGATTAAAAATAAAGTTAATAAAGCTAAACTAATTCTGTCAATCAAGCTGCCCGAGTCCCTTGGATGTGAGATTGCGTGTGTGCGTGTGTGTCCTCCAGGCTGGCTGCAAGTCAAAGAGTTCACTACAACAATATTAAATGCTACAAATCTAGTAGCACTACAACCAATCTCAGACCTCCTGTGGTTCCAATTTGATGGTAACCTGTTGCCATGGCAGCAGCCTCAAGGGTCAGCTTAAGCTGTAAAGGGGACAACAATTTCTTATAATGCACTTCTGACTGGTTATATAATGTCAGTAAAAACAGTTTTTGAGTGAGGGCAGTTTTCATGCAAACACCAGCCTTTCATAAAACCATTACAAAGTTTGACCATTAAAGCTGTGGTAGAGAATATGTTTTTGGCGTCAAGGGACAAAAAAGTGTAATCTCTTAGGATATAATAAAAGCCTTATCGACTGCCATCTGTAACAAATGAAACATTATTTAAAGATGTTGGCTGTTGATCTGTTGCATTACCTAGATTTTTGTGTAAGCTAAATAGTTAAAGATAATTTGATGTAGAGACTTTGAAACAGTTCAGTGATTTTTTAAATGGCATTTTCTTTTCTTTCACTTGAAAAATATGGGGAATCATTAACAAACCAAAACATCTCATGATCCATCACAATGCACGGGCTATTGTAATGTGTGAAGCACAGAAAGAAAGTGGTAAGTTTTCTTGTCATTGGTTGGCTGTACTGCACAAAACTGAAATCTGTTGAGAAGTCAAGAACACTCACAGTCAATCATATCCAGGACGAATTGCTCTCAATCACCACCTAATTAAAGTGTTTGAGTTCAGGAGTGTTTTGACTAATTGGTCAATAGTAACCACGGCCATAAAAAGCATGAAAGTATATGAATACATCAGCATGTCATGGTGACAATGGTGATAGAAAGGCTCCAACCACACCCTCTTAATGTGGGAGTCATATCTCAAATCTTGATATTTTTAATGCAGTAAAATAATGCCCTGCCAGAGGAGATTCTTGGCCACAGGGGCTCCACAAAGAGACAAGGCCATCAAAATATTAGCTCTTATTACCAACAAGTGCATTTATTTTAAAGACAATTCAGCCCTTCTTGCCAGCTCTTCCCCTCTCTGCTCCTGTGCCAGGTAAATCAGTCCTGTCTGCTCCATGTTCTGCTCAGATGAGCTCTGCTGTTATTCAGTTTGCCAAAGGGCTCCTCTGCGTCCCCGCTGTCAGATCAGACCTGAGATATGGTTGAGCGCCCGTTCTTCAGTTCTGATGTGCAACCAGGCAGAAAAACTCAGGTGTGTATCAATCAATCCAAACATCACTGCACTATAGCTACAGTCTATATTTGAAGATATGTCTTCCCAGAGGAATGGTGGGTTAGGACAGACATAAACCACATATCAGATAGATAAAGGGTCTAAAAAATGCTGGATAAAGAGACTTTTCAATCATATTTTGAATTTTAATGCAGAGGCTGTTCTCTATTTTAATAAGTGATAGCATTTTAGCTTTAGAGAGAAACATTTTAAAACTAAAAACTGTAGTAGCCCCTGCAAGAATGCAGCTAACTGTATGCTCTGACTCATTAAGACAGTTCTCAGAAATTTTAGTACCACAGAAATGTATTCAGTGCTCATTTGGCAGGTACAGTACAACGCTTGGAAATGTAATTTCTTGCACTGATTGCTGTTCCCTCAAGGGACGTGTCACTTTGTCACTGAATCCTTTTATGAGAGGAAAGGCTTAAAAAAGGAAAAAAGCCACAAATACGGCTGCATGCTGAGTTGGTGGCTCAACTACGCATACA